>VZQC01012362.1:1627980-1656830 GCA_009823505.1 Rhizomys pruinosus
GCCATGTGGGTGCTGGGGATCGAACCCGGGTCCTCTGTAAGAGTGGTCAGTGCTCTTAACCGCTAGGCCATCTCTCCAGCCCCTGTTTTGCACTCTTCTTAAGAAAGACAATCTCCACGGTGGCTATAAATATTCCTCTAGACTATTCTAACACTCATATTTAAGAATGGATATATAACATATGCATCTGTCTAAATGTCTAAATATGACATCAATACCATTTACAGAAAAGACTATTGTGCAATGAACTCTAGGGATGTGTTAATCATGCATCTGATCTCCGTACTGTGGCTATCGATTCTGTTCCAGTCACCAGCTTATCCAGGCTTCTGTCAGTATCAGTGTCTCAACTACTCTGACTTGATCAAACACTTGAATCTGACATTCTCTGTCTTCCAAGTTTGTAATTCTCTTCTAAAATGTATATTTTATTGAATTTTGTGCACTTCATACACAACATGCTAACAGTCTTCAGACCCCGTCCCCACCCACAGCCCCTGGCACTCCCCCACTGGATGTCATCTGTCATGTGTGTTAAGGTCATCGAGTCAAGTTTCTGTACCCGGAGTCCCTTGGTGCGAGTTCACCCACTGCAGTCTAGTCAGCCTGTGTCGCGTCTCTCCCTTAAAGAACATCCACCCTCCCTCACCCAGCAGTGATCAGCTGCCAACAGTTCCTCAGTTAAGGCTGGCACCTGCTGCCCGTGTCCCCAGCTCTATGCTGGGTTTTTGTCTGGTTTGATTCGCATGGACGTGGTGCATGCTAACACCATTGCTAGGTTCCTATGAGCAGGTTCCCAGAGGCCTGGAAGAGACTGTTATCAAGCACCAACCCTTACAATCTTTCTTCTCCCTCTTCTGAAATGGCCCTGAGCCCTGGGTTACTGAGCTTTGACATAGGAGTACGCCATTCACCACTCATCAAAAAAGCTTCTTTTTGCAAAAGATGGAGACTATTCCTGAGTTCCCCAGCTGGACACACACAGAGAACAAGTGTCTGAGTGATGGCCACCCCTAGGTGACACAGCGACAATGGAACGTCTACATCTAAGTCTCATGGAATGTAGTGAAATGGAGTACAGAGAAAACTGGGAAGGCAGATCAGGTAGAGAGCTTGCCTGCCATGCCAAAGCCAGCTTCAATCTCTGGTCCTGGGAGAAAGTCTAGATTCTTTAAACCTTTCCATTTCCTTTTAATTTTCTTGGTGTGTCCGTGCATGTACACGTGTGTGAGCACATGCAGGTAGATGTGGTATGTGCACATATAATCCATGCATGTATGTGTGTGAGCACATGAAGGTGGATGTGGTGTGTACATATACAATCCATGCATGTACACTTGTGTGAGTGCATGCAGGTAGATGTGTGTGCACATATAATCCATGCATGTACATGTGTGTGAGCACATGAAGGTAGATGTGGTGTGTACACATACAATCCATGCGTGCACATGTGTGTGAGCACATGCAGGTAGATGTGGTGTGTGCACATACAATCCATGTGTGTACACATGTGTGAGCCCATGCAGGTAGATGTGGTATGTGCACATATAATCTGTGCATGTACACATGTCTGAGCACATGCAGGTAGATGCGTGTGCACACATAATCCATGCATGTACACATGTGTGAACACATGCAGGTAGATGTGGAACGCACACACACAGGACAGAGGACACTTTGGATGTCCATCAAGAGGCACTGCCCAACTTGATTTTTGAGACAGAGTCTGTCATTGGCCTGAAGGTCGTCAAGGAGATTGGGGGACTGGCTAGTGGACCTCAGTGCTCCCCTCACCTCCACCTCCAGTGTGCTCCTTACCTCCATCCCCAGTGTCCCCCTCACCTCCATCCCCAGTGTCCTCCTCACCTTCATCCCCAGTGTCCTCCTCACCTCCATCCCAGGTGTCCTCCTCACCTCCATTCCCAGTGTGCTCCTCACCTCCATCCCCAGTGTTCTCCTCACCTCCATCCCCAGTGTCCCCTCACCTCCATCCCCAGTGTCCTCCTCACTTCCATCCCCACTGTCCCCCTTACCTCCATCCCCACTGTCCCCCTTACCTCCATCCCCAGTGTCCTCCTCACTTCCATCCCCAGTATCCCCTCACCTCCATCCCCAGTGTCTCCTCACCTCCATCCCCAGTGTCTCCCTCACCTCCATCCCCAGTGTCCCCCTCACCTCCATCCCCAGTGTCCTCACCTCCATCCCCAGTATCCCCTCACCTCCATCCCCAATGTCCTCCCTCCATCCCTACTGTCCTCCCTCCATCCCCACTGTCCCCTCCCCCATTCCCCAGTGTCCCCTCACCTCCATCCCCAGTGTCCCCTCACCTCCATCCCCAATGTCCTCCCTCCATCCCTACTGTCCTCCCTCCATCCCCAATGTCCTCCTCACCTCCATCCCCAGTGTTCTCCTCACCTCCATCCCCAGTGTCCTCCTCACCTCCATCCCCAGTGTCCTCCTCACTTCCATCCCCAGTATCAGTATCCCCTCACCTCCCTCCCCCACTGTCCCCACCCACTTCCACCCCCAGTGTCCCCCTCACCTCCATCCCCAGTGTTCTCCTCACCTCCATCCCCAGTGTCCCCTCACCTCCATCCCCAGTGTCCTCCTCACTTCCATCCCCAGTATCCCCTCACCTCCATCCCCAGTGTCCTCCTCACCTCCATCCCGTGTCCCCCTCACCTCCATCCCCAATGTCCTCCCTCCATCCCTACTGTCCTCCCTCCATCCCCAATGTCCTCCTCACCTCCATCCCCAGTGTCCTCCTCACTTCCCATCCCATTTATCGTCCACCTCCATCCCCAGTTGTCGCTCACTCCAATCCCCAGTTGTGTCTCCTAACCTTCAATCCCAAGTGTCCTCACCTCCATCACCAGTGTCCACCTCACCGCCAGCCCCCCGTGCACCGCCGCACCGCCAGACACAGTCTGTGGAAACTCAACCGCCAGCCCCCGTGGTCCGCCGCACTCTCCAGCGTGGACCAGGCCCCTCCAGCCCACAGTGTCCCCTCACACCGCCATCCCCAATCGTCCCTCAGACCTCCAGTCCCCAGTGGGCCTCCGCACCGCCAACCCCACGTGAACCTCAAACTCCTATCCACAGTAGCCCTTCACCTCAAGCCCCAGTGTCATCCCTGCATAGACCAGGACCAAGTTTGTCCCCACGAAACTCAAGAACAGTGTCCGCCTCACCGCCTCCCCAGTGCCTACCCTCACCCCATCCCCCCGTGTCCTCCTCACCGCCATCCGTGTTGTCCTCCTCCCCTCCATCCCCAGTGTCCCCTCACCTCCTCCCCACTCGTCCTCCTACATGAGGGCAACACAGGGGGAAGAAGAACAGATCAGACCCGGGGCGAAAGAACCGACAGAAAAGTGGAATGACACCCGCCATCCATAAGGGGACGCACAGAAAGCAACAAGTGTTCCCCTAACCTACATCCAACGTGTCTCCTCTCACCTCCATCCCCAGTGTCTCCCTCACCTCCATCCCCAGTGTCCTCCTCACCTCCATCCCCAGTGTCCCCCTCACCTCCATCCCCAGTTTGGAACTAACATACATCCCCAATGTACTCCTAACCCGTCCATAAAAAGTGTTACTACTCACCTCAATACAAAGGTTATACTACACATCCATCAAAGTGTCCCACTAACCTCAATCCCAGTTGGCCCCTACCTACCATACCCAATGTCCTCCTCCCTCCATCAAAATGGCCTCAACATCAATAACCAGTGGATCTCCATCACCGCCATCCCCAGTGTCCCCCTCACCTCCATCCCCAGTGTCCCCTCACCTCCATCCCAGTGTCCTCCTCACCTCCATCCCCAGTGTCCTCCTCACTTCCATCCTATGTCCTCCTCACCTCCATTCCCGGTGTCCCCCTCACCTCCATCCCCAGTCCCCCCTCACCTCCATCCCTAGTGCTCTTCTCACCTCCATCCCCAGTGTCCTCCTCACCTCCATCCCCAGTGCTCTCCTCACCTCCATCCCCAGTGTCCTTCTCACCTCCATCCCCAATGCTGGGCTTACAGGTGAGTGCCATCACACCTAGATTTTTATGTGTGTTCTCAGGATCCCACTTAGCTCCTCTAGTTTGTTGGAAAGTCGTTTATTGGCTGAGCTGCCATCCCAACCCACTTATAACACATTTATTTTATTTTGAGAAAACTTTTCACTATATAGCCCAGACTGGCCAAAAACTCTAAACCCTTCTTCCTCATCCTTCCTGGTCCTGGGACTGCAGGTGTGCACCAACCTCTTGTCTGCTTCAGACTCAGGACATTAGGCTCAGAGAGCTCTGAAGTCTTAGTATGATACATTTATGCCTTAGGGAGAGGCCAGTGCTGAGTGTCCTTCATCCTGTTCTTCTCAAAATGCAGCGTATCATGAACAGGAAGTAGAAATGTGGGGAACAAAGCTGGGGACTCCCCAAGCTCTCTCAGGGCTTCCGTCATGAATGTTGTCAACTGAAACTGCCCAGTAACAAACAGCGGTGAAGCAGTAGTGTTGGAGTTACCTCAACTGTGGGGACTGATAGAAGCCTGTGGTTTTGCTCAGGGCTGTGGAGAGGGCAAAGAGGAAGCTGTGGTTCGCTGTGGGGCGTGCTTGCACTTTGAGTGTGCAGTGCAGCATCAAAATATATTTTACCTCGATACAGAAATTTATATATACATATATAAATAATCAAAACAGAAGTGAAACTCCTCTCTGGGGGATGGAGGGGAACAACCTGAGATAGAGACAAGGAACAGAAGGAAGGGGACTGAAGAATGGGCTCAGTGTACTATGGACGCATGGATCACCCCTGAAAGAGCTGACTGTGATGGTGAATTTATGCTACAGGAGTTCACTGTAAAAATAGTAAACCTCACTCACCCAGGGCTCAGGGACCATTGCAGAAGAGGCAGTGGGAAGATTGTAAGAGCCAGGGTGGAGCGTGACCACAAGGAGACAGACTCACAGGCCTCTGGGAATTGCTCCTATGAACTTACAGCAATGGTTCAGCATGCACAAGACCCATGCACACTCAACCAGACGATGAACCCAGCATAGACCCTGCAGAAAGGGGTCAGAAGCCCCAACAGTAGCTGAGGAGCTGTTGGCAGCTGATCACTGCTGCATAAGGGAGAGTTGATGTTCTTTAAGGGAGTGACGCTGACTAGGCTGACCAGGCTCCAGTAGATCAGCTCACACCAAGGGGTGTCAGGGTACACAACCTTGACTCCATAAGCCTTAACATATATGACAGAGAACATGAAATAATATGGGTGGGCTATGGACATACAGTTAGAGAGGGTTCTAAATATCATTAAGATGTGTTGTATGAAATGCACAAAAGTTCAAAAATATACAGTGAACAAAATCAGATCTGCAGATACACGTAAAGAAAGTAAAAATCATGACTATGTTTTCTACACAGAATTCAGTATTTTACTGTAACTTGAATTTTACTTTCTCCTTTATTAAATATTTATGCTTCTACCCATAAACCTGAACTGCTATCAACCAGGGTCGGAGGAGGAGTGTTTTCAAGTGGACAACTGGCAATGTAGAGAGGGATAACTAACCAAGGTGCTGAGGATAAGGGCTGGAGAGATGCTCAGTGGATAAGAGCGCTGGCTGCTCCTGCAGAGGACCCGGGTTCAGTTCCCAGCACCCACATGGTGGCTCACAACAACCATCCTCAACTCCACATCTAGGGCACCTGACACAGTTTTAGTTTTTAAACTTTTCATGCTTAATTTTTTAGTTCTCATGCGTATGAATGTATCGACTCCAGGAATGTAAGCTCTCTCCTGTCATGCATGGCACATGGAGGTCGGATGGGGGCATTGTATCCCCAGGGGCGGGGATTTCGGATGGTTGCTACCTCCGTGTGGGTGCTGGGAATGCCCTGAGTGGGTCCTCTGCAAGGCCAGTCGGTGCTCTTCACTGCTGAGCCAGCTCTCCAGGCCCCTAAATTTGGTTTGTTTGTTTTTAATCAAATATATACTGCTGTTTATGTTAGTCAAAACATCCATTTAATAGAAAATTAAAGGAAAAATCATCTAAGATAATTATAATAAATAAAAATGGGCAGTTAAAGCAGTTGGTCATCCGTCCTGTGGTCCCAGCATTTAGGAGGCTGAGGGAGGAGGACCGACATGAATCACAGATCAGCCTGGGTTTGCAGCAGGGCCATTGATGGAAGCTTCACTGCTTGACAAAGATCCAGTGACCTGACTGGTCTGCTTGAAGTCTGCTCCCCAGCCGACCTGGGGTTGTAATAATTCCTTTTCTTATATTCATTCTTGTTTTTCTCACCTGCTTGACTTTCGGCTTTCTAGCAGTTAGGGTACCTGCTTCTGCCTCAAGGAATGGAACTGACACCTAAGCCTTTTCTAGAAATGCGTCCTTTGTGAGAAACAATGACACAGTGTACACAACTTAATAGTATGATACAGTAGCAACTAAGAATGCTACAGAATCTGTATCATGTGCAGATTGTCCAGGTAAAGAAATGAATTTTGATTTGTTGGACAGGTTGAAACTAAAAAGAGGATTGTGGGGCAAAGTGAAACTAAGTCTGGTAAGGTCTGGGATTCCAGTGATCTGACTCAAAGATGAGTGGTCTTTAGTAAGGAACCTCAGCAGGAGGTGTAGAGAGAAACTGAGGAAAAGAGAAACTAAGGAAACAATGAGCAGAGTAAAAACAGGATGTGTACCAGAACCAGAGCAGCTAGGAAATGGCTTCCAGTTTGAGGGAATAAGGAACTAAAAGATGGAAAAAAAGTCCTCTATTGTTAAAGCTTTAAAGCTCACTTTTTACACTATTCAGCACCGATGTAACTGCAAGGCACAGAGAATGAAGTCCTTAGAGTTACAAGTGAATATTAACTTCGTATTGTTGCAGAATTGCTAAATTCCTTAGCCGAGTAGCTGTGCCATTATTGTTTTACTTTTTCGATGTTAAGAATGATTGCTGGTGTGAATTTTCTGAAAAATATTTATGGGGAAGTTGGGCTATTTTGTCATTATAAGCTTAGGGTGGAATAACTCGTATTAGTCTTAGGGGACAGAAAAATAAATATGGAGATCTGAGGGGCAGAGAGAAAAGAGAAAGCAGAGTTGCAAATCTGAAGGGCCTCTGGACAGGAACCGAGAAGATAGCTGCTCTCTGAAATCCTCAGACAACTAAAAGAAAGAGATCCTTGTGTCTTATTTGATTGACTTCTATGGCAGGCTTTCAACCCCCACTTCAGAACCTGAACCTGAGAGAGCTAGACTCCAGAAGGTTTGAATAACACCCTGTCTCAAAAAGAACAAACATTTCAAATCAAAATAATTAAATTAGACCATGGAAATTACTGGTATCTGTGGGTAGAAACAAGGAAGTTGCTCAACGACCTAAAATGAGAGGAAGAGAGTCAAACAACAGCCCCCCACCAGGGGTCCTAGACAGGGATCTACCACTGAGCCATGCCAAACCCGTCACTAGGGATTCTAGGAAGGGCTCTACCAGAGCCCAGCCCCTCACTGGAAGTCCTAGACAGGGCTCTACCCACTGAATCACAACCCAGTCCCTCACTGGGGATTCTAGGCAAAAACTTTCCCATTAGCCACATTCCTGTCCCTTACATTTTCAGTCAGGCTCTCACTATGTAGCTCAGATATGAAGCTCACAATCTCTACTTTCTCCAGATGATTAGATTACACTGATCTGTCATCATAACCAGCTTAGGAAGCTCTGTCTTCAGACGCTGAGGTGATAGGGTGGGGTGGGTTCTATGGAAGCCCAGAGGCTTGAAGCAGGTTCTTGACATGGTTTGGGGAAGGAGGTCAAGACTTGCACCTGGGACTGGGGACAAGGGGACAGCTCTGGAGTTCACCTGCTGGTGGATGTGGACGATGGGGAAGGGAGAGGCGGGAACAGAACTGAAGATGGACGTTGTCTTCGTAATCCTGCTTTGCTAGTTTTCACAGGAGCGCTCTTCTCTCTGGACAGGGATCTCTGCGAGGAGGGTCAGGAGCTGGCGGAGCACAGCCACACAGCTGGAAACCTAACAGTCAAATCCCCAACAGCATGTGAACCTCGGCCGAGTGCCTTTGACCAGTGTCCTACCACGAGCTGACCTTTGCAGGAGGCCCACACGTGCAGCAGACTGTGCATGTAATTCTGAGAACTGGAGAAAGACCAATTACCTAAGTGGAGTTGTCCTCACTTAACAGATGAGGGAGAGGAAGTGGCACGGGTTGAAGCTGTGAAGTGCTGCATGAGTCCTGGAGGCCTGACTTCAAGGATCACACCACTGACTGCCATCTACGCATCCATCACTAGCCATGGTCTTACTGTGCAGCCCAGGCTGGTCTTGAACTCACGATCCTCCCACTCTCTTCTTCAGTCCTGGGATTCCATCCTGCACCCCTAGGTCACCTACAAGATTATTTCTCTGTGGAGGTGAAATTCACATAACATGAAATGGACCCTTGTCAACCAGCAGTCCAGTGACACTTGGCCCCTCAGTGTTGTGCAACCAGCACTCTCCGTATTGCAAAGTAGTCTCAGTATGCAAACAGAAGACTTTGCCCCCAGCCTTTGCCAGTAAGCCGTCAGTGCCCACTTCCTCCTCTCCTGGCTTCTTCCAACCTCCGCTGAAGTATCTTTTCCCACAGAGTGACTTACCCTGGATCTTTCTTTTTCAATGTCGGTTTTTATTGAATTTTTGTGCGTGTTCTACAAAGCACCCACCATGGTCAACTGGCAATAGTCCCTCCGCTAATGTTGTGGCCTGCTGCCCATTTCGCCAGTTCTGTGCTGGGTTTTGTACACTTGAGTTTGCATGGGTGTTGGGCATGCTGACACCATGACTGTGAGTTCATATGAGCAAGTTCCCAGAGGCCTGCAGTCTGCTTCCTCATAGTCATGCATGGGTGTTGGGCATGCTGACAGCATCACTGTGAGTTCATAGGAGCAAGTTCCCAGAGGCCTGCAGTCCGCTTCTTCATGGTCATGCATGGGTGTTGGGCATGCTGACGGCATTGCTGTGAGTTCATAGGAGCAAGTTCCCAGAGGCCTGCAGTGTGCTTCCTCATGGTCATGCATGGGTGTTGGGCATGCTGACAGCATCACTGTGAGTTCATAGGAGCAAGTTCCCAGAGGCCTGCAGTGTGCTTCCTCATGGTCATGCATGGGTGTTGGGCATGCTGACAGCATCACTGTGAGTTCATAGGAGCAAGTTCCCAGAGGCCTGCACTGTGCTTCCTCATGGTCATGCATGGGTGTTGGGCATTCTGACAGCATCGCTGTGCACTCATAGGAGCAAGTTCCCAGAGGCCTGCGGTGTGCTTCCTCATGGTCATGCATGGGTGTTGGGCATTCTGACAGCATCGCTGTGAGTTCATAGGAGCAAGTTCCCAGAGCCTGCACTGTGCTTCCTCATGGTCATGCATGGGTGTTGGGCATGCTGACAGCATTGCTGTGAGTTTGTAAGAGCAAGTTCCCAGAGGCCTGCACTGTGCTTCCTCATGGTCATGCATGGGTGTTGGGCATGCTGACAGCATCGCTGTGCACTCATAGGAGTAAGTTCCCAGAGGCCTGCGGTGTGCTTCCTCATGGTCATGCATGGGTGTTGGGCATGCTGACAGCATCTGTGTGAGTTCATAGGACCAAGTTCCCAGAGACCTGCAGTCCGCTTCCTCATGGTCATGCATGGGTGTTGGGCATGCTGACAGCATCTGTGTGAGTTCATAGGACCAAGTTCCCAGAGACCTGCAGTCCGCTTCCTCATGGTCATGCTCTGCTGTGTTTCTCATGATATTTCCACCCCAGCTCTGCAATGTAGTGGTCAGTCAGCTTGACAGCTCAGGCGCCTGTGACCCAGCATGGTATGGGACTCAAGGAGGGCGAAGGGGAGCACAGACACCCGAGTTGTCCTCTGACCTGCAGAGGAGCTCCATGCATGTGAGCACATGCATGTACATACAGGCCTGTGCACACACACGAATGCACATGCCTATGAATGCACCCATGAATAGACATATACAGACTTGAATATACATACCACATACAGGAATGAATGCACAGATATACACATGCACACAGAGAAAAACACATGTACACACATGAGCATATACACATGAATACACATACTACACACAGGAATGAATGCACAGATACACACATGCACACAGAGAACACATATATACACATATGAGCGTATGCACACATGAATACACATATCACAGATAGGAATGGATGGACAGATACACACATCCACACAGAGAAAACACATATACACACATGAGCATATAGACACATGAATACACGTATCACAAGTAGGAATGCACACAGACACACATGTGCACACATAGATACACATGACACACATAGAAACACAAAAACGTCTACTGTTTATGGTTCCTTAAACAGAACTGACTCCCCCCCTCCAGAAGCCATGGACTGTCTACAGTTCATCGGCTAGTGGTGGATCACACACCCCTTCCACCTCCACACTTGTGCACTGGCTGCGGCACAACCTTTCATTTGTCTACTTTCTATGGACTGGGGCAGATCTTCACAGGTTGTTCATAGGCTGTGAATAGGAGTCCTTCACTGAGAGCTCTAGGACAGTTTTATTAGGTTAAAAGCAAACGTCCTTGAGCTGGGTGTGGTGCTGCACCCCTTTAATCCCAGCACTCAGGATACAGAAGCAGTGCATCTCTGTATGTTCAAGGCCAGCCTGGTCTACATAGTGCGTTTGGGCCAGACAGAGGTTCACAGTGGGAGTAACAGAAAGAAAAGAATAAAAGGAAGGAAGGAAGGAAGGAAGGAGGAAAGAAGGAAGGAAGGAGGAAAGAAGGAAGGAAGGAAGGAAGAAGGAAGAAAGGAGGAAGGAAGGAAGGAGGGAGGGAGGGAGGGAAGGAGGAGGGAGGGAGGAAGGGAGGGAGGGAGGGAGGAAACAAGCAGGACACACAGCTGTAAATCTCATCAGCCTAGACAAGAAGGGCAGAGAAGAGAAAGAGAAAAATCCATTTGAGTAAAGGCAGAATGGAGGTCGCCACGTGACAGGGAGGTTCGCTTTATAAAGAAAGTGAAGCCCAAAGAGTTGGGAAAATCCATGCTTAGGCTCTGGCCAACATTCCAAGAAAAGCCAGAAGAGGAGAGAAGGATAAATTAGTTTTCTGAGTCAGGACTCCTGAGGATGGAAAGACGCAACAGAACATCATGCTGGCTCCTCAGAACTGCACAGGGGAAGGAATTCTGGGAAGGAAAAGACCACTACCTCACTAAAGGAATAATTATTCTGCCATTTCCTTGGCATGGCTTAAGGTGGCTCTGCCTTCCTGAAGGGTGGTGCCTTAGCCAGGTGAGTGATGGACACGCTGGACTGACTCTTTGGAAACAGACACTGAAGTCTCTAACCACAGTGGGTGATGGGAGTCCTTTTTGAGATCTGTGTATTCAGAAGTATCCTCTCTACCACAGAGTCACACTTAGAAGCAGGTTTATTTTTCAAAAATAGCACATGTTCATTAAAACATTTAAGCACAATGGAAGTATGCGATAGAGTCAGAGGTAAGGTTCCGTCTGCCCAGCAAGGAAGCATGGCTAACACTTATGCACATAGCCATGCAATCAGCAACACAAACCGTGCATTTTCCTACTGGATGCACACAGTGAAGACGACCCACTCTACAGAGGGGGCAGTGGAGGCACAGGGGGACAAGTCGCTTCCCTGGGGCAGCACCCGTCTGGACTGAACCCAGGAATCTCTGTCACTGTCACATTTCCAGGAAGCCCACTTTCCCCTCCATAAGCTGTGGCTTAGAGGCTGTTGATGAGAAGACTCTGCCCAGACACACTGTCCTCAGCGACGCCTTCCTGGGCCTCCAGCCAGCGCTGGGCCTTGTGTGGAGGACGCCATCACTTGTGGGTCTTGATCTCTGTGTACTCACACTTGGGGGCCTCTTGGTCCTGAGGCTGCCGGGGCTTGATCCCTTCCAAGCTGAGGGAGGCATAGTGCACGTCCGGCTCCTCCTTTGGGGCGGCTGTGGGCGTGGCAAGGCGCGGCTGGTCTCTCTGAATGTCGGACTCTGACGCATCTGGGTTATCCTGACACAGGATGAGAGAAGGCGTCAGGACTTTACAGACCACAGCCAGGGTCACCAAAGGAAGCTGAGGCTGAGCCGCTCCTGTGCACCTTTCCCACGTCACACCATCACCTGAGAGGTCACTCATTCTGGGCTTGCTGGTTCATCTGTACCTTTAATAAAGTGTATGTGTGTGTGTTTGTGTGTGTGTGTGTGTGTTACAACACCTGTCTAGAATGTATCAGGGGAGAGCTGAGGGTGTTGTTCAGTGTTAAGAGCCTTGTCTAGAATCCTCAGTGAGGGACTAGGGTGTGCCTCAGTGGCAGAGCCCTGTCTAGATTCCCCGGTGAGGGGCTAGGGTGTGGCTCAGTGGTGGGGCCCTGTCTAGAATCCCCAGTGAGGGGCTGGGGTGTGGCTCAGTGGTAGAGCCCTGCCTAGAATCCCCAGTGAGGGGCTGGGGTGTGGCTCAGTGGTAGAGCCCTGTCTAGAATCCCCAGTGAGGGGCTGGGGTGTGGCTCAGTGTTAGAGCCCTGTCTAGAATCCCCAGTGAGGGGCTGGGGTGTGGCTCAGTGTTAGAGCCCTGTCCAGAATCCCAATACCCAGTGAGGGGACTGGGTGTGGCTCAGTGTTAGAGCCCTGTCTAGAATCCCCCCAGTGATGGGCTGGGGTGTGCTCAGTGGTAGAGCCCTAGCCCTAGAATCCTCAGTGAGGACTGGGGTTTTGCTCAGTGTAAGAGCCCAGGTCTAATCCCCAAGTGAGGGAGGGGCTGGAGTGTGGCTCATTTGGTAGAGCAATGTGCTAGGATCCCCAGTGAGGGGGCTGTGGTGTGCTCAGTGGTAGAGCACCTGTCTAGATACCCATGAGGGGCTGGGGGTGGCTCAGTGTTAGAGCCCAGTGTAGAAGCCCCCATGAGGGGCTGGGGTGTGGCTCAGTGTTAGAGCCCTGTCTAGGATCCTGCCCCGTGAGGGCTTGGAGGGTGATGCTCAGTAGTAGAGCCCTGTCTAGAATCCCCAGTGATGGTTGCTGGGGGTGTGGCTCAGGTGGTTGAGAGGCCCTGTCTAGAATCCCCAGTGCGGGCCCTGGTGTGGCTCAGTGGTAGAGTCCTGTCTAGAATCCCAGTGAGGGGGGCTGGGGGTGTGCTCAGTGGTAGTAGAACCCATGTCTAGGATCCCAGTTATGGGCTGGTGTGTGGCTCGGTTGTGGGGTATTGGACTAGACATGCATGACAGGCCTAGTGTTTCATCTCCAGTACTTGAGAGAGAGTGGGGGGCGAGGTGAGGTAGGGATTGTCAGAGTGGGTGTACCTTGGAGGCGTTAGCAGGATGCTTTAGAGATGTAATGTCCACGGCTACTATGGATTAAGGAGAGACAGACAATATTACAAGAAAAGCAGAAGAAATGGCCCTTAAGCCCCATATATAACATTACATTTTCTAGTGGAAACATCAGAAAAATATAGGCGTGATGTCAAGCTTCATTAATTCCAATATATTGAGATGATTGTGATCATTATAGAATAGTATAATCAGTATATAAGAATGTTAATAAGATCATTTACATCCTTCGCCATTTAAGGCTACTCATCCTTGGAGAAGTAGAGTGCACTTAGTCTTCATAGGACCACGGCACTGGGACTCCCAGCATTCCAAGAGAAACACGGGGCTAGCACCATAGTGGAAAGGCTAGGTGTAGAAGATGAACCAAGTTTCCTTATTCTGGTGCTCCCGGATCCGACCTTGAGTCCTCCACCTTGCTTCCCCTGAACCCTCTTTCCTTCACAGGGTGCATGGCTAAGACAATGAATGTTCTGTCCCCCCTCCGGGGCCTCGACCCCTGAGCAAAACACCCGTGTCCTTCACTGAGGGATTCTAGACAGGGCTCTACGACTGAGCCACACCCCAGACTCTCACTGGGGATTCTAGACTGGGAGCTAACCAATAGCCCACCCCAGCCCCTCAAGTGGATTCTAGGACAGGATCGACCTGGGCCACGCCCCCACCCCCTCACGGGGATTCTAGACAGGCGCGAACCAATGAGCCACACCCCAGCACCTCACTGGTGGATTCTAGACATGGGTCTAACAATTAGCCACAACAGGCCCTAGCCCTGCACTTGGATTCTAGACAGGGCTGCTAACACTGAGCCACACCCCAGCCCCTAACTGGGGATTCTAGACAGGCCTCTACCACTGAACCACACCCAAGCAACCTCACGGGGGATGCTAGACAGGGCTCTAACACTGAGCCACACCCCAGCCCCTCACTGGGATTCTAGCCAGGGCTCTAACACTGAGCGACCCCCCAGCCCCTCACTGGGAATTCTGACAGGGCTCTACCAGGCGAGCCACAACCCAGCACCTCACTGGGGATTCCAGACAGGGCTCTAACACGGAGCGCACACCCCAGCCCCTCACTGGGGAGTCTAGACGGGTGCTCTACCACTGAGCCAAAACCCAGCCCCTCACTGGAGGATTCCAGGCAGGAGCTCTAAAAACACTGACCAACACCCCCAGCCCCTCACTGGGGCTTCTAGACAGGGCTCTACCAATGACCACACCCCAGCACCTCACGGGGGGATTCTAGGAAGGGGGCTCTACCACTGACCCAAACCCCAGCCCCTTACTGTGGATTCCAGACAGGGCTGTACCTCTGAGCCACACCCGCAGGCCCCTCACTGGATTCTAGACAGGTGTTCTACCACTGAGCGACACCCCAGCCCGGGCAGTGGGAGGCTAGACAGGGCTGTACGAATTTGGATGTACACCCCGGCCCTCAGGTGTGGATGCTAGGCAGGCTCTACCACATGAGCCACAACCCCAGCGCCCCTCA
Source organism: Rhizomys pruinosus (assembly GCA_009823505.1). NCBI lineage: Eukaryota > Metazoa > Chordata > Mammalia > Rodentia > Spalacidae > Rhizomys > Rhizomys pruinosus. Next base: position 1,642,875 of record VZQC01012362.1, read on the forward strand.
CTGGGGATTCTAGACAGGGCCCTACCACTGAACCACACCCCAGCCTTCCTTTTAGTCTTCGTTTCAGGTCAGGGTTTAGTAAGTTTTCCAGGCTGGTACTGAACTCTCCATCCTCCCTTCTCAGCCTCCTGAGTGCTGAGATTGCAGGTCCACCCACCACATCCAGTTTTCCGTTCTATCTGCATTGAGCAGCCCACGTTTGCCCCACGAAGACTGAGCAGAGCAGTGCACTGGGAAATCCTTTCTGATAACTTATTCTGGGCTGGCGAGGCCAGAGCAGGAGCCCACAGAGGCCATGCAGACTTGGCAGAGAGCAGCTACCCTGAGAACAGCTTTGCTAACTTGGCAGGCCGGGCCTGTGGAGGGCTCTGGAGATGAAGAGGATGGAGCAGAAGGCAGCTCTCAGTCTACGGCCTGTGGCTACAGGAGAAAGCTGAGAGACACCTTGGTAACAGAGCTTAGTGCTGAGCTCTGAGCTGTCTGGTGACCTGGTCCATCAAGGCGTCTCACTGATACGCAGCCTGGATCAGGCTGTCACTCCCCCTGCAGTCAGGGCTCCTGGCCAGCTGGCTGCCCTCCCCGCTCACCTCTTCTTGTGCTGATGTCCTCTTGTAGATCTTCACTCTGGGGAGAGAGAGCAGAGCCTTCAGCTGGGCTGCATCACTGTGGGGACCCCCAGGGCTGAGGGCACAGCAGAGCCTGGCATTGTCTCTGGTGTCAGACAGCATGGTAGCATGGGGCTCTCCCTGGTCCTCCCTGGCTGGAACCCCATCACGGGAACAGACCCTGCACCACGCCCAGATGGCGGAGGCCTCAGCTAACCACACCCTTCCTGGATCATCATGTCTGGGCTGCCTGAGCTCTGGACTTGAAGGCTGGAGAATCTGTGAGCTGCCCATCCCCCAATCCACGCAGCCCCACCTGGGGCCAGCACTCACACGAAGACGAAGAGGCCGCCAGCCAGCAGCGCCATGATAGCAGCTCCCGAGAATCCTCCCTGGACCATCGCCATCCTGGCGTCGGGTTTCCCTGACAACGAGAGAGGAAGGTGATGGAGGTCTCATTAAGCACGCGTCTGGACATCCAGCCTTCGCCAGCCCATCACGCATGAGAAGGTCCACGTCGACCTGGGAGAGATCTTTCCTCTTCCATCTCTGTATGTGACTGTAGCCTCCTGTCCCCAGGTCCCCAACAGACAAAGGACAGGGGACATGAACACCTGGCCCTGTCATCTGTGTTAGTCCTCTTGCTGACACCGGTGTCCTGTACAACTGGAGTCGCTCCTTTCCCTGAGCCTTACCCTTCGTGACATCTTGACCCCATGGCAACAGGACAGTGGCGCTCTGGGCTCCGTGGTCGTTCTGAGCCTTGCAGCTGAGGCTGAGGCTAGTGACGAAGTCCCTATGGAGGCTCAGAGAACTGTTGGCCCAGGGCCCCATGGCGCTGGCGCTGATGGTGAAGGAGGCATTGCTGTGGTTCCCCTCCAGCAGGCCCTCCCCCAGCCACCAGCACAGGGACGGGGTCGGCCAGGCTCTGGAGAAGCAGCCACAGTGCAGACCCTCGGCCTCCCAGGAGCAGGACGGTCCCAGCAGCTGTAGAGGACCTGGTGGGGAGGGAGAGAGGGCTCAGGGGGGCTGTTCCTGTGGCCCACCACTGGTGTCTGCCCTGACCTTCCAACTCACTTGTCACTCTGAGGCTCACAGAGGCGACCTGAGTTCCCAGCGTGTTCTGAGCTCGGCAGACATAGTCCCCACGGTCCTGCAGCTCCACCCTGGACAGCCTCAGCTCCTCAGGGCTGGAGGGCTGGACGAGCCTGGGGGTTGCACCCTCCCAGCTCAGGGTGGAAGGGGGGTTGCTGTCGGCCATGCAGAACAGGCGCAGGGACCCGCCCTCTGGGACCTCCAGAGATGATCCACTGGGCAGGACTTTGTGTTCTGGGGCGCAGGAGGAGGAGGCTGGGGTGGGTTCCCATGGGGGTCTCTCCTTCCTCCCCCCTCCTGTCCCCCTGTGTGTCTCTCCTGCTGTCTGCTGGGCTTTATACTGGGATTCTTCCCTGCAAGGGGACGTGACGTGAGGCACAGGCAGAGACCTCAGCCGCTGCTTTGTGGGTGCTGGGAGCTCCTCTAGGGTCCCATCCTCCTGTCCTGTTTTCAGCTTCCGATCCGTTCAACCAAGGCTGCCCAGCTTAGCTGAGGTTGAGGAGCCCAGTCTCAGGGCAGTGCCCAGGCAGGCATCGAGAGCGTGATGGCTTTCGTGTGGAGCTGTGCCCCTGAGATCCAGCCAGACTCCCAGGACACGGACAAGCTTCCGGAGGGAGGAAGGCTGGGGAGGACGTGAAGAGCAGAGGGACAGCCAGGGACACCGTGGGCTCTAAACTTCCTTCACCTGACAGCAGCTGGCCTCCTCAGCATGGAAGTCCTCTGCAGAAGCCTTGGGAAAAGCTCACAGACCAAGAAGTGCAAGTTTCATTTTTTATGAAAGCAGGTCTTGTGTATCCGAAAGCTGGCCTTCAATTCACCATATCGCTGAGGGTGACCTAGAACATTCCACCCTCCTGCCTCAGGTCCCCAATGCCAGTGGTGACGGGTCCAAGCAATGATGACAGGGTCATGCGGTGTCTGTAAATAATTCTTAAATATAATGAAAGACATCCAGCCTCTAGACAGAATGAAAATGTAATAAATTCACTGGTGACATCGCAAGGTGTGACAGGAGTTAAGGAAAAAGACGATTCCTTGTTCTCGGGAGTTGGGGAGGCAAAGTCGCAAAGTAAGATTAAAATAGGGACCTACTCAAAATTCAAACTTATAGATCTATATATATATATATATATATATATATTAGCCAAATTTAAGGCTCAACATAAGTGAACAGGGAGAATTCCATTCTTGATAAATAAAAATTAAATAAGGAAATGGAAATAACGTTGTAAAGCAGTGTGTGCAGTATGTGTGCGTGTGTATATGAGTGTGTGTGTGTGTGTGTGTGGTGTGTTTGTGTTGGAATGTGCATGCAATGCTATCTTTGAAAGTCAGTCCAAGGAAGGAGACCATCAAGTACGGAGATCTATTATTGTTTACTCTCCGTGAATGGAGTGGGATCCACTAGAATCCGTACATGGGAGCCCTGATCCCCCAGTGTGATGGAGATGGACTTGGGCGGGAATTCGGTCAGATAAGGAGCTGAGGGTGCAGCGAGCTGAGATCAGCGGGTCCTAAGAAGACAGCGGAGTGCTCGTGGATCCGTCCTGGCCTGTGAGCATAGCAGGGAGGGTGGCCGTCCGCAGCCCAGGAAGAGCTTCCCACCCAGAGCTGAATGGGCACGGCCAATACTCAGGCCCCTGTCCTTCAGAGTGGAGATCCATTTCTGCTGTGCAGTCACCCCCTCTTTTGTCTCTGTGGACTGAGAAAGCACAGGTGTGGGCATCTCCAGGGAAAGCAGTGGTGATGGTGAGGGAGACAGAGCACCCCACCCCAGCCTGTGAACAACACGGGGACTCCTGTTCAGCTCTGGCGGGTTTGGCGTACCTCCCTACACAGGGAGAAGAGGAGCATCCTACCTGTGCTGTGGACCCCGGACGCCTTGATGGTCAGCTTCCGTGGAGCATCTGCACAGACAAGAGTGCTCCCTCTCAGTGAGGAGGTCCAGCTAGCGCTTGCCACAAACGGTCAGTGTAAGAGAAGGGGTGGACTGGGGGACCAATGTCACAGTACCTAAAACCCCTTCACTTTGTACCCACAAGAATCCTTCCTCAGAGACTCCATGCACTCAGGTACAGGCTGGACAGCTTCTGGTAACCTGCTCAGAATGCACTGAGTCATGTCATGTCGTGGTTTGCGGGCGCTCCACACGGACTGTGGTCATGGGACCGGAGTCCTGGGAACAGGCCAGGCAGTCACTAGCACGACACCAGGGGAGGTGTTAGAGCCCATGGTTCTCTGTTGGTGCGTTGAGTCAGCATGTAGGAAAGTGGTCTGACCCAGGGAGCTGAGGGCAGCTGACACCCAGGAGAAGATGGGTGTAGAACATGGACTGCAGTCTCGAGGACACAGAGCAGGTCAGGTTGTTGGTCCTGTTGGACTCCAGGGTTCCTGGGTCTTGGAGATGAAGATCTGAGCAGGAAAGAGAAATGCAAGCCATGTTAGGGAGCCCAAAGAGAGCCCCCCAAAACAGACTGCCTCAGGAAACCATCTCCCCTCAGCCAGCCCAGCACCTGGTGCACAGGATCCCCAGGATGAGGTGCAGGGGACCCCTCCCAGCTGCCCTGGGGACCGGCAGGACCCAGCCACGAGCCCTCATTGCTTACCAGTCACACAAAGGCAGAGCTTGTTCTGCAGGTAATTATATCTCACGGGACGCCCTGCATTCACCCTGAAGAAGTACAGTCCTGAGTCTCTGCTCTGTGCATCTCGGATGGACAGGGAGCAGTTGTTGTTCTTTGGGTCTCCAACAAGCTCAAAGCGACTCTGTGTCTTTTGCAATTTGGAAGTGTTCTTGTTTGTGGCCACTGGAGGGTCGCGATCTGTATTGGCCCCATCCCAGAACCAGTAGCCCAGGACAGAGCCAGAAGAGGAGGAGGACTTGGGGTAGCTGAAACTGCAGGGCACGAGGACGCTCCCTGTCTCCTGCAGGATCATCAGCTCGGGCAGGTGCACTCTGTATTCTGGATCTGCCGTCTGATCCCATCCTTTATTCTGCTGCTGTGGCTCCTGTGTGGACTCAGCAGCCCACAGCAGGGGCAGCAGCAGAGCCCACAGCATCGCACAGCAGAGGTTCCCACGCTCCTGCGGTGAGCAGAGGAAGGAGAAGAAAGCAGCTATGAGCAGACTGTGCACGGTGACAGTCCCAGGCTTGGAGTCACAGGACTGAGAAGCAGCCCCACTGCACCCAGGGATGACGTAAGAGAGCGAGTGAGCTCAGAACAGGAACTTCCCACACACGGATCACTGCTGTCCAGGCCCTTGGAGAGCAAGACTTCCAATCTGCACATGGTCATGAGAGCCACACTCAGGAGGATGCACACTCAGCTCCTGGACATTCTGTGCCACGTCCTCCCAGCTCACCGTCCCGATCTGGACAGTGGGTGCTGTCTGGCCACCCATGGACTCTAGAAGCTGTGGAGGGTCAGCCTTGCAGGGTGGTAATCAGCAGGGTGGAGACAAGAACCTTGAAATAACCCATTGAGGGGGTCTTCTAGGAAGAGGGAGTTGGAACTGAATGAATGAATTAGTGAATGAATGAATGAATGAATCCAACATGTCCATAATGAGCTGCTATTCCTTTCTGAGTGGTGTAGCAGAAGAGGGACTGGGGGCTGGAGAGATGTCCCAGCGGTTAAGAGCACTGGATGCTCTTGCAGAGGCCCCAAGTTCCAATCCCAGCACTCACATGGCGGCTAACAAACGTCCATAACTGCAGTTCCAGGGGATCTGCACTCTCTTCTGTCCTTCACAGGAACTACCTGTTGATGCAGAGGCTGTGGGAACACTGACGGCCCTGTGTGGATAGCAGGTGAGCTGTCAGGAAGCAGCGGTAGAGTGGGGACCAGGGTCTGATGGCTTCGTGAAGATACAGTCCCGTGTGTGTCTTCTGAACCTGCTCCCTGTCCTTCTTCAGGACAAGGCAGAGCCAGTCCTGGGCATCCTGCAGGTTGCCCAGCAGCAGGGATGGGGGGAGAACAGGAGGCTTAGGAGGCTGCTGCTACCACCATTGTCCCTGACAATTCTCATCTTCACCATGGGTCACATGGAGGGACCAAAGCACACAGCCTTCAGTATGAGGAGAGTCCAGCGGGAGGTGGAGGATGGTGTTCTCTGCAGACTCAGTGTCAGTGCACAGTCTGTGAGATGGAGCTGCAGAGGACGGGAGGAGGAAGGGAAGGAAGGGCTGGCATGGCAGATGGTGAATCTGCTGCCCGTGTCACAGAATGGAGTCCTGTGGGCAAAGATGGCCCGTCCCCATGAGGGCAGCTGCGCCTGCTTCAAGAGATGGTCATGGACGGTCTGTTGACTTTCCCCTGGCTTCCTCCTCTGCCCAGGGAGCTCCAGGCTCCTCTGTGCTGTGCGGGATCTCTGTGGGAACAGGCGGGTGGCATCTGTGATGGACACCCAGGGAGCGCTTGTGCAGTGACAAATCTGAATTGAGACAGCGCCTCCTGGAGGTGGAGGAGGCTCATGACACCCAGCAATGCAGGCAATTTCCATCTCCAGAGGAAAGGGAACTTGAAGGTCCACAGCCCTCCCTGAGGTTGCAGGAGCAGAGCAGCTGCTGGGACAGGGGAGTCTGCAGCCTGCGGAGCAGCCTGGGAGTCCTGCAGGGAGATCCAGGGACGCAGCTCTCAGGACCCCCGCCCAGGCTGGGGGGGGCATTGGTGATGCAGGGGCCTTTGAGTCCGCCATGCTCCTGGAAGGAAGCCCTCTCCATCCTCCTGTAAGTCCGCAAACTCACTGACCGGCCCAGCTGGACTTGTGAGTGGGTCCGTGGCCATCCTGGGTGCTGTGTGGGGTGAGCGCTCACTGCGCTGTGTTCTGTGTGCACGCATGTGCAGTAGTGACCTGCAGTGTCTGCTCCTCAGTCGCTGTCGTGAGCACTGCTGAAAGAGCCACAGGTGCCCAAAGTGGCTCATGTCCCCGTTTCCAACTCTGCGGATTTTGTGGTGAGAAGTGAGACTGCAGGACCACAGGGTCAGTTGTTTTTAGCTTTTGAGGCACAGAGTCTTGTCTTTCCTGTCCTTTATCTCTGGACAGTTTCACATTCTGCAAATGGATGACATAGGTCCAGTCCTGTGCAATGGATTCGGTGTTGGGTTCTCACAAATTAACCACAGCCATGTTCCAGGGGGCGGAGTCTCCTGTGTTATACTGCGCACACTGAGGTCCACTGCGGGTTTCCATCACGGCCTCTCCTGGATTTTCATGAATGCGTCCTTGAATTCCCCATGTGCTCACTGGTCATGTTTAGGGAAAAGTCTGTCCATGTACTTTGCCCAAGTTCATATACAATTGTTTCTTTGTTGTAGAATAGCTGCTTTTGAAATTAACTTATTTCAACTTTCTATTATTATTATTATTATTTGAGTGAGGTGAGGGGTGTGGACTCCTGTGCCTGGTGCACGTGTGCAGGTTTGGGGACAACTTGTGCCGTCACTTCTCTCCTTCATAATTCCGTGGGTTCTCGGGATTCAACTCAGGTGTCAGGTTTGCAGTACAAGTGACTTTACACCTTGGCCTTCTCATGGGTGGAATCTCTCTTTCAAAAAAATTTAATTCGGGGTCTGGAAAGATAGCCCAGTGGAAAAGAGTGTTTAACCTCTTTTTAAAATTTTTTAAATTTTATTTATTTCTGTATGTGTATGAATGTACTGTCTGCATGCAGATTTGTTCACCCATGTCGTGCCATGCCGCGGAGGTCAGAAGAGGGCGTCGGATTCCCCTGGAACTGGAGTTCTCCTGGAATTGGAGTTTCGGACGGTTCTCTGCTGCCATGTGGGTGCTGGGGATCGAACCCGGATCCTCTGTAAGAGCGGCCGGAGCTCTTAACCGCTAGGTCATCTCTCCAGCCTGTGTTTAACCTCTTTCAGAGGAGCAGGGTTTGATTCCCAGCACCCATATGGCAGCTAACAACCTTACATATGTCCAGTTCCAGTGTAATCTGCCACCCTCTTCTAACTCCAAGGACATTGCGCAGCATGGGTCCACTTACATACATGCAGGCCATACACTCATACACTGAAAATCCTTCATCTGCTGTGAATACAGACATGCACACACTCTTCCATACTTTCTCTCTGTGAGTTTTTACTCATTTCCACTCATGAGGTCAGCAAGCTGCTAGTCCTCACATTCCTGTCACATGAGGAGAGGAGGAAAAGCAGAGGAAGGAGGGTGAAAGGGGGCAGCTGTGTGGAGACGGGGTTGATGGGTGCAGAGCAGCTGCTCGGGCTGCACGGATCCCGTGATCCCAGGCCTCAGCTGCGGGAACCTGTAAGTGTTCCTTTTCCTTCTATGGAGTCCTGGCAGAATTGGCTAGAGGAGGATCTCATGCACTGATGAGCACCCCACATTATCCAGTGATCCCTAAACTGAATAACCAGTGACCTTCTAGAGAAAGTGAGGGAGAGGGGGTGCAGGGTTAGTGTGGAGGCCATGTGACCACAGAGGCAGAGAGGGGGTGATGGGGAGAGCACCAGGGTGACAGTGTCACCTGCAGATGACTGGGGGAAGGTCCCTCTGCTCTGAAGTGATGTCACCCATGTGATGCACTGCTAATCACACAGGGACACACATTCTGAAACCTCCTGAACCACGAGAGAGGAGGGGTCTGCGTTTGAGAGGGTGGCAGTGTGTGACGGGGTCAGGCCACCAGAAGCTCGTGGGGAGGACTCTGCTGAGCAGCTCTGGGGGAGGAGGGAGGGGAGTCTCCTCCCCACGGACATTTCTGGCTCTCCTTGCAACCAGACTCATGAGAGGTTCTCAAACTCCATGCTCCTTCTGAAATGACCTGAAATGGATATTTAGCTCCCAGACTCTTCCTCTCTCTCCTGCTCCAACTGCCTGTGGTGAGTAGCTGTCCACCGGGCTTCTCCCATGATGCACTGTGCCAAACAGGCCTGCAGGGGTGGGGCCAAATGGCCATGGTGGAAAGCAGGAGGTGGACAAGCTGGGAGCCGCATCCTGAGTTCTGTTCATGATGGAGAGCTGCCGACACAGCCTTCTCTGCTGCCCCAGGACCTGCTCTGAGCTGCTCTGAGCATCACAGCATGGGATTCTGTGAACATCCAACCAGGACCTGCTCTGAGCTGCTCTGAGCATCACAGCATGGGATCCTGTGAACGTCCAGCCAGGACCTGCTCTGAGCTGCTCTGAGCATCACAGCATGGGATCCCGTGAACGTACAGCCAGGGCTCTGCTCTCCTCAAATTCTCTAACTTCTGCCTCATTGTGAAGGTCCCGGGGTTGGCATCCTCCCCATCCTCCTCCTCTCTCCATCTCAGATCTCAAGTCTCTCTGAGGCAGCACACTGCACGGCCTATTTGACCCTCTCCTTGGGACACCTTCCTCCTAGACACAGCCTGCCTCCTCCTGCATTCACATCTCTCCACACATCATGCTGGGCTGTCAGCACAGACACGGTCCCAGCAGTGGCCACCTCCCCTCCTTGCACGAATGCACATGCATGTCAATCAAGGACAAAGTCACAATGCACACACATGTCAATCAAGGACAGCATTACAATGCACATGCATGTCAATCAAGGAGAAAGTCACAATGCACATGCATGTCAATCAAGGACAAGTCACAATGCACACTCATGTCAATCAAGGACAGAGTCATAATGCACACGCATGTCAAACAAGGACAGGGTCACAATGCACATGCATGTCAATCAAGGACAGAGTCACAATGCACATGCATGTCAATCACGGACAGAGTCACAATGCACACGCATGTCAATCAAGGACAGAGTCACAATGCACACGCATGTCAATCAAGGACAGTCACAATGCACACATATGTCAATCAAGGACAGAGTCACAATGTACACACATGTCAATCAAGGACAGATTCACAATGCACATGCATGTCAATCAAGGACAGAGTCACAGTGCACACGCATGTCAATCAAGGACAGAGTCACAATGCACATGCATGTCAATCAAGGAGAGAGTCACAATGCACATGCATGTCAATCAGGACAGAGTCACAATACACACATATGTCAATCAAGGACAGATTCACAGTGCACACGCATGTCAATAAAGGACATAGTCACAGTGCACACGCATGTCAATCAAGGATAGATTCGCAATGCACACACATGTCAATCAAGGACAAAGTCACAATGCACACAGATGTCAATCAAAGACAGAGTCACAATGCACACGCATTTCAATCGAGGACAGAGACACTATGCACACACATGTCAATCAAGGACAGAGTCACAATGCACACTCATGTCAATCAAGGACTGCGTCACAATGCACACACATGTCAATCAAGGACAGAGTCACAATGCACACTCATGTCAATCAAGGACAGAGTTACAATGCACACGCATGTCAATCAAGGACACAGTCACAATGCACATGCATGTCAATCAATGGCAGAGTCACAATGCACACGTATGTCAATCAAGGACAGAATCACAATGTACACAAATGTCAATCAAGGACAGATTCACAATGCACACGCATGTCAATCAAGGACAGAGTCACAGTGCACACGCATGTCAATCAAGGACAGAGTCACAATGCACACACATGTCAATCAAGGACAGAGTCACAATGCACACGTATGTCAATCAAGGACAGATTCACAGTGCACACGCATGTCAATCAAGGACAGAGTCACAGTGCACACACATGTCAATCAAGGATAGATTCACAATGCCCACGCATGTCAATCAAGGACAGAGTCACAATGCCCACGCATGTCAATCAAGGACAGAGTCCCAATGCACACGCATGTCAATCAAGGACAGAGTCACAATGCACACGCATGTCAATCAAGGACAGAGTCACAATGCACACACTGTCAATCAAGAACAGTCACAATGCACACGCATGTCAATTAAGGACAGAGTCACAATGCAGACTCATGTCAATCAAGGACAATGTCACCATGCACACACATGTTAATCAAAGACAGAGTCACAATGCAGATTCATGTCAACCAAGGACAGACTCACAATGCAGATTCATGTCGATCAAGGACAGACTCACAATGCACACACATGTCAATGAAGGACAGAGTCACAATGCACACACATGTCAATGAAGGACAGAGTCACAATGCACACACATGTCAATCAAGGACAGAGTCACAATGCACACACATGTCAATCAATGACAGAGTCACAATGCACATGCATGTCAATCAATGGCAGAGTCACAATGCACACACATGTCAATCAAGGACAGATTCACAATGCACAAACATGTCAATCAAGGACAGAGTCACTAAATGCTCCTTTCATTTTCTTCCTGTTGCCATCCCAGCACCAATGCTCCCTTGATGGGAGTTTGCTGTGACACAGTGCAGACGACTGAATGCGGCACCACCATGCTCTACCCTGGGGAGACGCCCTGAGAGAAGATGGGGTCCCAGGACACAGTGTCACCCACCTGGGAGGCCAGCTCAGTGGTAGGATAGACATGGTCCACTTCTAGGGAGACGCCCTGAGAGAAGATGGGGTCCCAGGACACAGTGTCACCCACCTGGGAGGCAGGCTCAGTGGTAGGATAGACATGGTCCACTTCTAGGGAGACGCCCTGAGAGAAGATGGGGTCCCAGGACACAGTGTCACCCACCTGGGAGGCCAGCTCAGTGGTAGGCTAGACATGGTCCACTTCTAGGGAGATGCCCTGAGAGAAGATGGGGTCCCAGGACACAGTGTCACTCACCTGGGAGGCAGGCTCAGCGGTAGGATAGACATGGTCCACTTCTAGGGAGATTCCCTGAGAGAAGATGGGGTCCCAGGACACAGTGTCACTCACCTGGGAGGCCGGCTCAGCGGTAGGATAGACATGGTCCACTTCTAGGGAGATGACCTGAGAGAATATGGGGTCCCAGGACACAATGTCACTCACCTGGGAGGCGGGCTCAGCGGTAGGATACACATGGTCCACTCCCTCTGCATTCCTGCCTGATCTCTTTCAGCCTGCTTTGTGCAGACTAGAGCCCATTGCATGGCCTTTGACAGGAAGCCAAGCCAGGTCTCGGGAGTACTGGCCAGCGCCCCCGGAACACAGCTGTAACAAGGGACTCCTCCCCCCACGCCCTGGTGGCTGCAGCTCTGGTTCCCAACACCCTGTGTCTGACACTAGCCACAGCTCATCACAGACTTTGAGTTCCCTGCAGAGCCACAGCCCTGCTCTGCACCCCTCGCACCCCAGACCCAGAGATAAGGCTCACATGAGGAAGATGTGAGGCAGATGGCTAGCAGGGCTGTGACACCAGCACCCCTGATGGTCCCTGGACCCAGTCCTGCAGATGCTGCTGGCCCTGGAGTCCCTGCTGAGGAAGGAGGTGTGGCTGAGCTCTCATGTTAATTATTAGGGCTATGCTCCTCCTCGGTGGGCCACACCTGTGTGCTGGGATCAGCCACTGAATCATCCCCATGCCCAGACCTCAGCCTTGTCCCGAACCTCAGACAAAGGACCCGGTCTACCTGCACACTCCATCCACCAGTGTCCTCTCTCAGTCTACCTGCACACTCTGTCCACCAGTGTCCTCTCCCAGCACCCAGGGTAATTTCTGCACAGGTGTCCTCACCAGACCGAAGAGGAGGACACAGCAGGACCATGAAGCATGGAACCCAAGGAATCCACTAGACACGGTGTCCTCAAAGAGCTCCCAAGAGTACCAGCCCAGGACACAATCCTGATCTTTCTGGTCCCCTTCCAGGAACCTGTACACAAAGACAGAGCTTGGCGGGCATCGAGAAGAGGGATAAACGGCTCTGCAAGGCTTAAGGACACACAGCCCCTCCTGGACGTCCCTGACTGGGGCGCAGTCAGCTGTTCCTTAGCCAGGGACCCAGCAGAGAAATGAGAGTTATCTGTGCCTTGCACCCATGGCCCCCACCCCTGTGCGGCTCACCTGCCCACAACTGGGGTGGCAGCAGCGACCACAGCATCCCACTGAGAAAGGTCTGGACACCTTCCAGGGAGCACTGGAGGCGTGAGCAGGTTAGAAGTAGGTCACTGACGGTGAACACCCCAGAACTGGGAAGAGCTCCCACAGGAAACCGAGGAATGAGGTCAGAGAGTCAAGGGACTGACCACAGAAGAAGAACTTCCCACACACATCATCAGAGAGGTCAAGACCCTTGAAGGGTAACACTTCCGCTCTCCACAAGAGGCATCACGGAGCAGCACTCAGTGAGGAGGACACGCCACCAGCTCCTGGCCCCTCTGTGGCATTTCCTCCTGCTCCACTTTTCTGGTCAGGCCAGTGGGTGGCGTCTGTCCACCTCCAGCCTCAGCCTTCTCTGGGGCATCAGCCTCCCGTGAAAGAGACTCTGCGGGAGCTTGCAAGGCACGGGGAGGGTCTCCAGGGAACGGGGAAGTGAGACAAGAAAACTGATCATGGGAAGCTCTGTTTGGCAGGAAGGGAAGGCAGAGTGCAGACTGCGAAGTGCTCTCAGCCTGCGGAGGTGGAGAAGACCAGGCAGCTCTGGGCAGCTGTCTGGAGTGGGTTGACGGAGGAGCGTTCAGCAACGCTGATGGTCCTGTGACTCCAGGAGGTGAGTTCTCAGGAATAAGTGGGTAGAGTGTGCAGACCCGGATTCTGGTGGATCCGTGGGAATGTAGCTCCCAGCAGGTCTTCTCATCATACATTATTTCCTCCCCAAAGGATCGCTGCTGTGGACCATAGGGAATAGTAGGTCCTGAGAGCCAGGCAGGTCCGACTACAGCAGCAGAAGCAGAGGAAACGGTGAATTTGGAGGCTAACGTCCTTATACAGGTCCCTTCCGAGACTTATTGTCACATGGCGGGACCTCAGCCCCAATCCTCGGTCTGAGTAGAATCCAAATGGGAGAATGTAGTAGAATGCTCTCTACAGACTCAAGGAAACTGTCATCCTGGGTGTCTCCAGCATGCCCGAGTCCATGTGGGCCACCCTGCCCACCCCCAGTTACCACTGTGAGTTCTGCCCCAACAAAGCCTCCCATTGGTCCACACATTCCTGGAAACTTCTGTGAGTTCCTACTGCAGGGAGGTCAGGGCACAGAGGCTGCAGTGTGGATGGTGCTACCTGCTGACTGCTGTGCTGTGTGGGAAAGGCTCAAGAACACTCCTCACAGGGTGTCTACACTCCTGGAATATCGTGAGCCTTACTGAGTCCATGTGCTGGAGTCCCACCTCCCTGTCCCCCAGAACCCAACTGTATCAGGATATGTGAAGAGATTCTCACTTAAAATGAGGTAATTAGAACAGCTGTACAATGTAGCTGT
>VZQC01012362.1:1685012-1690012 GCA_009823505.1 Rhizomys pruinosus
AGATACTTGTGTTGTTCCCTTTTGAATGTGCAACTGAGATAAGTGTTAGGTGTTGTCATATTTAGGTTATTAGATACTGAAGGACTAAGTGTTCCTCAAGGACATTACCACCTACTCTAAGATATAATGCTTTGCTATTGCACATGAGACACTTATAACATGTTAGGTGGAACTATGACCTTGCCATTGTTCACAATTGACAATTAAGCATAACATAAGGAGAGGCTATTTATTGGGTGTCAAGTTGACAAGGGGTAGAATTGTGATGGTTAATCCTGGGTGTCAACTTGACTGGACTATGGAATAAATAAGAGAAAAAGGATCTTCATATTGGACCACCTCAACCCGATGGCCCACCCCAAATGTGGGCATTACCTTCTGCTGGCAGGCAGTATTAAAGGCCACTGCAGAGGGAGCTGGTCCCTTTTTTCCTGCAGCTTGCCTCTCTCTCACTGGTGAGTTTGTCTTGCTGCTGTGATCAACCCTTTGTATCCCAGTGTGTACTGAGACCGGCAGATCTCCTGGAATCCACTGGGCCTTCAACACCAGATTGGGACTACTGTGACATCCAGCCTTTTGGACTGGGCAGTTCCCTAGATTTGCAGCCTCTCCAGTGCAGCATGGCTACCGTTGGAATCCTCGAGCTCTGTCACATGAGCAAATCAATAAATTGTATATAGCTATATATTCGTCCTGTTGCTTCTGTTTCTTTAGAGAACCCTGACTAATACAACTGTGGTGAAGGGCTGTCTTCTTGTTGGACGATGGGGAGGACTGTGGTGAAGGGCTGTCTTCTGGATGGAGGATGGGGAGGACTGTGGTGAAGGGCTGTGTTCTGGATGGAGGATGGGGAGGACTGTGGTGAAGGGCTGTCTTCTGGATGGAGGATGGGAGAACTGTGGTGAAGGGCTATGTTCTGGATGGAGGATGGGGAAGACTGTGGTGAAGGGCTGTCTTCTGGATGGAGGATGGGGAGGACTGTGGTGAAGGGCTGTCTTCTGGATGGAGGATGGGGAGGACTGTGGTGAAGGGCTGTGTTCTGGATGGAGGATGGGGAGGACTGTGGTGAAGGGCTGTCTTCTGGAGGGAGGATGGGGAGGACTGTGGTGAAGGGCTGTCTTCCAGAGGGAGGATGGGGAGGACTGTGGTGAAGGGCTGTCTTCTGGATGGAGGATGAGGAGGACTGTGGTGTAGGAGTGTCTTCCAGAGGGAGGGTGGGGAGGACTGTGGTGAGGGCTCTCTCCATGATACACTGCATCCCACAGGCCCAGGTGAGGCCATGAACCAGAACTCTTTCTACCAAGTTTGCCTCTGGTCACTCCTCAGAGATGGAAATCTGAACAACCCCTCCCCCAGGCCCCTCTGTGTTGTTACAGGACCTGTTCTAGCCTGTTCTCAGCAGGGCAGCCATGGGATCCTGTTAAAGTTGAATGCCAGTCAGGGCTCTGCTCCTCTCCAAGGCTCTGGCTTCTGCCCTCGACCTGCAGGTCGGCGTCTTGCACTGGGCTCCCTCTGCTCCGGATCACAGCCCCCCTGTGACACCACACTCTAGGCCAGCTGCCGCCTCTGAGCCACTGCACATGCTGTTCCCTGTCCCAGTCCTCCAGATACCTTCCTCCACAGACACAGAGGCTGCCTCCTCCACCTTGGACCTGTCCAGGCATCCCCCAGATGTCCGCCCCTCTCCTGTGTCGTCTGTCTACACACATCTGCATCCAACACGTCCTGATTTGCTGATTTTTCTTTTTCTGCCTTTATCTTGGTACTGGTGGCTCCCTGGTGACAGAGGTGGGAAGTGCTGTGTCCTGACGTTTCCCTGTCACCCATGAAATTGGGTCCTGTAGGAGCTCAGTGCTGCCCATCAACGTGGCCCATACATACTGGATGGCGTCCTGCTCGCACAGGGTCCTGAGGTCATCACACGCATGTGCCCACCCTGAGTGACTTGCAGCTGGCTGCTGAGGTAGACAAGACAGTGACAGGCAGGAGAGGTCAGGGAAGGGTGTGCAGGAGCAGAAACTGCACAAGCAGAGTCTCAGGTACAGGAGAGAGATGAGATGCAGCAAGTGAAGAACTCTGGGAGGACAGTCCAGCAGGATCGGGCCATGCAAGGCCCCAGTGCAGGCTGGGAAGTTCACCCCTCGCCATCCACAGTGTGGGCGCAGGGCTGTGCAGACTGTGGAGCAACTGGGTGTCATTTGTTGATGCTGGGAGACATGGGTGCAGGAGGCGAGGGTGATTCAAAGACCCTGGAGACATCAGGACCGGGGTTAGGGTAGAAAGGGGTCAGGATGGGCCACGGTGAGGATGGAGGGACACGAGGGTTTGGGTTCTGGGATGAAGAGTAGAGAGAGGTCAGGGTAGAAAGGTCAGGATGGGCCGTGGGAGGATGGAGGGACAGCAGGGGGTGGTTCCTGGGGTAAAGTGGTCAGGGTGGGCCGTGGAAGGGTGGAGGGACAGCAGGGGGTGGTTCCTGGGGTAAAGGGGTCAGGATGGGCCGTGGGAGGTTGGAGGGACAGCAGGGGGTGGTTCCTGGCATAAAGGGGTCAGGGTGGGCCATGGGAGGGTGGAGGGACAGCAGGGGGTGGTTCCTGGGGTAAAGGGTGGAGATCAGTCAGGGCAGAGACCCACAGTGGATAGAGACGCGGCCGCAGAGCCAGGAACCTCCTGGGAGCCAGCAGGGATGCGGGC
Source organism: Rhizomys pruinosus (assembly GCA_009823505.1). NCBI lineage: Eukaryota > Metazoa > Chordata > Mammalia > Rodentia > Spalacidae > Rhizomys > Rhizomys pruinosus. The sequence continues at coordinate 1,687,704 of VZQC01012362.1, forward strand.
TCAGGATGCGGATGGGCAGCTCACCTGTGCCCACACTGAGTCACAGCCTCCTGTGGGCTTTATGGAGAGGGCTCCAAAGGGAAGGGGGAGGGATGCAGGGATCCGGCCTCACCCACCTGGGAGACTAATCCAGGGCGGTGTCCGCACAGTCCCCGGGTGCTGCGGGCCTCGCTGTCCTTTTCCTGTGAGACATCACTCTGAGTGAGGAGACCAGGGTCTTCTCAGATGGCGGCTGCAGCAGCCCCCTCAGCGGTGTCCTGACCAAAGGCTGGATGGGTGACCAAGGGAGAGCTGCCCTGCCTATGGCCTGCTTGTTGAGACCACTTCTATCCCAACGGTGACAGCTGGGGACACACCGTCTGACCCCTGTGGAGTTCTCACAGCCTGCAATCCCCTTCCTGGTCCCCACCCCCGCACAAGCCCCTTTCTGGTCCCCGCCCCCCCTACAAACCCCTTCCTTGTCCCCAGTCCTCCAGGCCCTTCGCTGTGCCCAGCACTCGGACTCTGGTATTGAGCACCAGGCTTCTGCCCTCCCCACACTCCGTCCTGTCTCCTGGGCCACATGCACCTGAGGATGAGGAGGCAGAGCCCGAGAAGCACAACCTTGACAGCCACCTCCACCACGGCCACCAGGACCACGTCTGCCATCTGACCGGATCTCCCTGTGGAAACGTGGATGAGGCTGGAATCGGCTGCCGCCCGCCGCCTGTGTCCCTTCTCTCTCCGTTACATATGATCCTCTGATCCTCTAAGACTTCCCTCGTCTGTGGATTTAAGACCACAGCAGCCTAGGGCTACTCCACTCCATGTCCCAGCCCAGCCTCACATGACACATTCAGACGGATGGTCCTTCTTGTGGTCACACCAGCTGCAGGCAGGGTCACCTGACAGGTCAGGTTGGTGCCATGGTCCTGGGGCTGTGGGATGACACTCAGCACTGAGGACTCAGTGGTCCTGGGCGTCAGGGATGACACGGAGGTCCCAGTCCAGGAGAAGGTGGGCGGTGTCCCCCTTGCGCAGACCCAGGGTGCAGAACAGGTCAGGTTGCTGGGAAGGCCAGCCTCCAGGGTCTCTGGGATGAGGATGTGGGGAGTGCGGGTGAGGGCTGGAGAGGAGAAGGGGACACACGGGATCAGGAGGGGTGTGGTGTGGCTGTGGGGAAGCCCAGGCTCTGATCCAGCTCCTCCCCTGAGCCCTGATGTCCTGCCCCAGCTGCTCCCTGGAGGCTCCCCACCCTACCCTGTGTCACCCAGGACCTTCCCTGTGGCCGCTCAGCAGCCTGGGCCTTACCTGCCACACGCACACTCAACGTGTTCACAGCATAATTAAACCTCATCTGTCCTCTCTCCACCCGAAAGAAGTATGTCCCTGCGTCCTTCTTCCTGGCGTCTCTGATGTCCAGGGTGCAGTCATTCTTCTCCAGGTCCCCAAGCAGGAAGAATCGACCTTGAGTCTCCCTCTGTACTGGTCGCTCTGGGTTGTTTGTGGTGACTGGAGAGTCCCGGTATGTGTTGGCCCCTTCCCGGAACCAGTATCCATGAACTGGGTCTGAGTCTTCCCACCTCTCCCTGCTCTGGTCAGGGTAGGAGAACTCACAGGGCAGGAGGACACACAGGCCCTCCTGCACTGTCACCTCCCTTGCCACCTCTAGGGTGAAGCCCTCCTTGATGTCCTTCCCACCTTCTGTCCCCTTCACTCCCCAGAGCAGCAGCGACAGCAGCAGCCTGTCTGGCTGAGCTGCAGGGCCAGCTGGGGACGTCTGCAGCTCTGGGCTCTTCTCTGAGGAACTGAGAGGACCCAACCTGGAGGGGCCTGGACAGGAAGCGGGTGAGGGCAGGACAGTGGCTGCCTCGGGGAGGAGCTTCCGACCCTGCGTGGGCTGAGTCAGCCCTTGAGGGTCAGCCACCAGCACCAGCTCACTCCTGGAGCCTGAGGCCAAGGAGGGCGAATGTCTCAGCCACACTCCTCCCTCCCTCCCTCCCTCCCTGTCATCCTCCTTCCCCAACAGTGACAATGGGTTCCCTGTGACCACAGCCCAGAGCTTCTCTTGAGACTGTGGACACTGGGGAGGGGGAGGCCTTGCACAGCACCCCAAAGAGCCTGGAGTTGTTGGGCCCACAACAGAGGAAGCCTGAGACTTTCTGTACTTCAGAGAAGACAGGGACAGACCACAAGCCCCTGTTGTGCCCCTGCTGTGCCCCTGCCCGCCTGCAGGACTAGCAGGCTCACTCCCCTCACCATGCAACACACGATAGCCTCTGATAGGCCTGGGCTTTGCACACACACACACACACACACACACTCACACA
>VZQC01012362.1:1692512-1698859 GCA_009823505.1 Rhizomys pruinosus
TTCATAGCCTCTATTATAACTTGAACTATTATCAGTATAATATATTCTAGTAGCTGACGACACTAGTCCTAATTCACTTCTCCTTTCACAAGTTCCTCTTCCTTTGATGCTTATTTTATTTTTTTAATTTATTTATTTATCTGTATGAATGTACTGTCTCCATGTAGGTTTGTGTACCCATGTGGTGCAGTGCCACGGAGGTCAGAAGAGGGCGTCAGGTTCCCCTGGAACTGGAGTTCTCCTGGAATTGGAGTTACAGACGGTTCTCAGCTGCCGTGTGGGTGTTGGGGATTGAACCCAGGTCCTCCGCAAGAGCAGTCGGTGTTCTTAACTGCTAGGCCATCTCTCCAGCCCCAATGCTTATTTTATTTTTCATAGAAAAGGTATCTTCAACATTGATGCAGTAGTCGGGCATCGTGGCACACGCCTTTAATCCCAGCACTGGGGAGGCAGTGGTCAGTGATCTCTGTGAAATTGAGATCAACCTGGTCTACATACCAAAGTCCAGGCCACGTGTCTAAAAAAAAACTTTTATACAGAAATTATCATGGTGTTATCAGCTTGATATTTAACTTATATTGCTTGAATAATCCTAACTCATTGATGTCCAACCTTAGAGGTGGTGATTTTACATGATTTGACCTAATAGTTTAAGTAAAATCCATTGTCATCTTTGTGGTCTTAGCATTTTAATTGTTGTTTAATTAACTTTTGTGAAGAGGTTGTTGTTATGGTTGTTGCTATTTTTTAATTTATTATTTTTATTTTATGTGTGTCAAGGTGTGGCCTGCATGTAAGGCAAGTGTCCCCAAGTCATACAGTGCCCTCAGAGGTCAGAAAAAGGTTTCAGGTCCTCTGGAACTGGAGTTACAGATGGTTATTATCTGCCATGTAGGTGCTGGGAACCAAATCTGGGTCTGATGCTGAGTAACTGCTGTGCCATCTCTCCAGCCACTTGTTGGCTGCTGTTGTTATTTGGGTTTTTTTGTTGTTGTTGAGACAGGTTCTCTCTGTAGCCCCAGCTGGCCTATGGAGACCAGGCTGGCCTGGATCTCACAGAGATCCTCCTGTCTCTGCTTCCCTAGTGCTGAGATTAAAGGTGTGCACCAACATGCCTGGCCCTTGTTATTTTTGAAGCAGGCAGATGTCTTTTGGATGGTTTCATGCACTCTGTAGCCCAGATGGCCTCTAAGTTGGACCCTGCGTCAGCTTTTTAGTGATAAGCCTGAGCCTTTAATGGCCGTGCCAGATCTCCAGCCCCTCCTTCAGTTTTTGAATTCTGGGAGCACTGGTATACCCCAAACAGGGCTAAGGTTTTGCTTACTGTTTTCAGAACTTCTATTGGGACTGTAGATTTGTCTTAGTGGTTAAGAGTGCTTATTGAGGGGCTGGAGAGATGGCCTAGCAGTTAAGAGTGCCAACTGCTCTTGCAGAGGACCTGGGTTTGATCCCCAGCACCCACATGGGGGCTGAGAACCATCTTTAACTCCAGTTCCAGGGTAATCCAACAGCCTCTTCTGACATCCACGGCATTGCACGACATGGGTGCACAAACCTGCATGCAGACAGTACATTCATACACATTAAATAAATAAATAAATAAATAAATAAATAAAAATAAGGACACCTGGTATGAAAAGGGAGACCCTGTCTCAAAAATACCAAAAAAAAAAGTGTAAAACCAAAAAGAAAAACAACAACAATAAAAAGAATGCTTACTGTGCAGTGGTGAGGACCAGGTTCATACCCTAGGAAGGTGGTCTGTACCATGTCGGAAAGCCAGCTGAGTATGAACCAGTGAATGAGTGATCCAGTAAACAGCTTTCCTGGGTTCTCCCTGCCAGGTTCCCACCTTGAATTCCTGCCTGACATCCCTCAAAGGTGAGCAGTATCATGAAAGTGTAGATGACATCACCCTTCCATCCCCCTTTTATTCTTGGCCATGGTGTTTATCACAGCCTTAGAAAGTAATTAGAGGGCTGGAGAGATGGCCTAGCAGTTAAGAGCACCGAACGCTCTTGCAGAGGACCTGGGTTCGATCCCCAGCACCCACATGGTGGCCGAGAACTGTCTGAAACTCCAATTCCAGGAGAACTCCAGTTCCAGGGGAACCCGAGACCCTCTTCTGACCTCCGTGGCATTGCACAACACGGGTGCACAAACCTGCATGCAGACAGTACATTCATACACATACAGAAATAAATTAAAAAAAAAAGAAAGTAATTAGAACACCAGGCACCCGAGAGATACCTGTAACTCCAGCTCTGAGAGATCAATGCACTCTTGTGGCCTGCACTAACTCACATGTACACACACACACACACACACACACACACACAAATAATAAGTAAAAGTTCTATCATCATGCAAGCTCATGTGACAGACTTATATGTGTGTATATGTCTGTGTATGTGTGTATGTGTGTTTCTATGTGTTTGTGTATGTGTCTGTGTCTGTGTGTGTACATGAGAGGAAGAAGAACTCTGTTGAACAATGATAGTTCTGGAACCTTCTGTTTGCATGCCCATCTTAGTGCTGTAATAGTAAGCGATAGAGTGGGAGGCGTAAATAAGGAATGTTTATTCTTCCACTTCTGAAGGCTGGTAGTCTAGAACAACACCCTAGCTTTGCAGGTGTCTGTGCAGGGGCTGTTTCCTGGTCATAGATGGCCCTCTTCTCACGGCATGGCTTCTCTTGTGATTTCCTTCTAGTAGGTAGGGCTCTTATCCCATGTCATGAGGGCTTGGTGCTTGTTCATTGCTGTCACCTCATCCCTGAGAAAGTAACTTCAAGGAAGAAGGCGTGGTTCTTGCCCATAGCTCAGAAGGATATGGCCATCGTGGTGGGAGCCCATGGTGATTGCTCTAATTTGTTTTCAACTGCTGTGATGACACACTCTGACCAATACCAAGTTGGGGAGGAAAGGGTTTATTTGACTAATATCTCCCTGGTCACAGCTCATCACTGAGGGAGGTTGAGGTAGGAACTGAGGGCAGGAACTTGGAGGCAGGAGCTGAAGCACAGGCCATGGAGGAACACTGCTCAGTGGCTTGCTCCCCTGGCCCATGCCCAGCCTGCTTTCTTTTTCTTTTTTTCTTTTTGATATTTCCCAGACAGGGTTTCCCTGTAGCCCCAGCTGTCCTGGAACTCGCTCTGTAGATCAGGCTGGCCTTGAACTCACAAAGATCCGCTTGCCTCTGCCTCCTGAGTGCTAGGATTAAAGGCGTGCGCCACCACGCCCAACTCCCAGCCTGCTTTCTTATACAACACACAACAACCTGCCCAGGGGTGGCACCACCCACAGTGGGCTGGGCCCTTCCACATCACTCAAAAGTCAAGAAAATGCCCCACAGATGTGGCCACAGGACAGTCCAGTGGAGGAAATTCCCAATTGAGGCTCCTTCCACCCAGATGGGTCAAGTTGACACTGAAGCTGTCCAGCACAATTGTCAACTTGACACACAAAAGCCACCACTATTAAACCACCACCTTTCCATTTCTTGTCCCCAATATGTGATATTAACATTAATATCACAACAAAAGACAGTATAATACGGAAACCCCCACGGTCCTTAAAAAATCCAAAAACTTAAAAGTTCATAGTCTCTTGGGCTGGAGAGATAGCCTAGTGGTTAAGAGTGCCAACTGCATGCGCGTGTGGAGAAAAAAAAAATAAGAGTGCCGATTGCTCTTGCAGAAGACCCGGGAGGATGGGGAGGACTGTGGTGAAGGGCTGTCTTCTGGATGGAGATGGGGAGGACTGTGGTGAAGGGCTGTCTTCTGGATGGAGGATGAGGAGGACTGTGGTGAAGGGCTGTCTTCCGGATGGAGGATGAGAAGGATTGTGGTGAAGGGCTGTCTTCTGGATGGAGGATGGGGAGGACTGTGGTGAAGGGCTGTCTTCTGGATGGAGATGTGGAGGACTGTGGTGAAGGGCTGTCTTCTGGAGGGAGGATGGGGAGGGCTGTGGTGAAGGGCTGTCTTCTGGATGGAGGATGGGGAGGACTGTGGTGAAGGGCTGTCTTCTGGATGGAGGATGGGGAGGACTGTGGTGAAGGGCTGTCTTCTGGATGGAGGATGGGGAGGACTGTGGTGAAGGGCTGTCTTCTGGATGGAGGATGGGGAGGACTGTGGTGAAGGGCTGTCTTCTGGATGGAGGATGGGGAGGACTGTGGTGAAGGGCTGTCTTCTGGATGGAGGATGGGGAGGACTGTGGTGAAGGGCTGTCTTCTGGATGGAGGATGGGGAGGACTGTGGTGAAGGGCTGTCTTCTGGATGGAGGATGGGGAGGACTGTGGTGAAGGGCTGTCTTCTGGATGGAGGATGGGGAGGACTGTGGTGAAGGGCTGTCTTCTGGATGGAGGATGGGGAGGACTGTGGTGAAGGGCTGTCTTCTGGATGGAGGATGGGGAGGACTGTGGTGAAGGGCTGTCTTCTGGATGGAGGATGGGGAGGACTGTGGTGAAGGGCTGTCTTCTGGATGGAGGATGGGGAGGACTGTGGTGAAGGGCTGTCTTCTGGATGGAGGATGGGGAGGACTGTGGTGAAGGGCTGTCTTCTGGATGGAGGATGGGGAGGACTGTGGTGAAGGGCTGTCTTCTGGATGGAGGATGGGGAGGACTGTGGTGAAGGGCTGTCTTCTGGATGGAGGATGGGGAGGACTGTGGTGAAGGGCTGTCTTCTGGATGGAGGATGGGGAGGACTGTGGTGAAGGGCTGTCTTCTGGATGGAGGATGGGGAGGACTGTGGTGAAGGGCTGTCTTCTGGATGGAGGATGGGGAGGACTGTGGTGAAGGGCTGTCTTCTGGATGGAGGATGGGGAGGACTGTGGTGAAGGGCTGTCTTCTGGATGGACGATGGGGAGGACTGTGGTGAAGGGCTGTCTTCTGGATGGAGGATGAGGAGGACTGTGGTGAAGGGCTGTCTTCTGGAGGGACAATGGGGAGGACTGTGGTGAAGGGCTGTCTTCTGGAGGGACGATGGGGAGGACTGTGGTGAAGGGCTGTCTTCTGGAGGGACGATGGGGAGGACTGTGGTGAAGGGCTGTCTTCTGGAGGGAGGATGGGGAGGACTGTGGTGAAGGGCTGTCTTCTGGATGGAGGATGGGGAGGACTGTGGTGAAGGGCTGTCTTCTGGAGGGAGGATGGGGAGGACTGTGGTGAAGGGCTGTCTTCTGGATGGAGATGGGGAGGAATGTGGTGAAGGGCTGTTTTCTGGATGGACGATGGGGAGGACTGTGGTGAAGGGCTGTCTTCTGGATGGAGGATGAGGAGGACTGTGGTGAAGAGACATGCATCACTGGTGCAGTCGTGAACTCACACAACACAAGATCCTGTGAACATTCCATTCAGGATGGAGAGAGATGTCCCAAGTCCTAGCTGAAGTGATGGCTGCTGGGAGAGGGGGTCATCTTACTGAGGTGGATCCCCTGGTAAGAGGCCCGCCCTCCAGTACATAACTCCACAGTCCTGCTCATGCTACAAACCCTAATAAAATTAGTGAGTTATTCAAAAATGCATGAGGGGATGGAAAGAAGCTCATTGGTTAGAGCACTGATTGCTGTTGCAGAGGACCTGGTTTGGTTCCCAGCACCCACATGGCAGCTAACAATCATCTGCTCCAGTTCCATGGATATCTGTTGCCTCCTCTGACCTCCAAGGACTTTGCACAATATGGGTGTGCATACATACATGCAGACATAACTCATAGACATAAAAATAGTAAATGAGCTATTCTTTAATTGCAGAGCACTGTGTGCAGGGGCATGTAGCTCACGGAGTGCTTACCTACTGAGTTTGGAGTCCTGAATTCATTATTCACATCCCAGTCCTGGGGAGTGGAGAGATGGTTTAATGGTTATGAACACTTGCTAGTTTTACAGAGGAGCTGAGTTTAATTTCCAGCACCCATGTTTCCACCACACAAAACTGCCTGAAATTCCAATTCCAGATGGTCGCCATGGACATTGCACTCATATGCATGTACCCAGGAGCACACATGTATACACAAAAAAAATAGCAATAAAATCTTTTAAAGAAATGAATACAGGGGCTGGAGAGATGGCCTAGCGGTTAAGAGCGCTGACCGCTCTTACAGAGGACCCGGGTTCAATCCCCAGCACCCACATGGCGGCCAAGAACCATCTGAAACTCCAATTCCAGGAGAACTCCAGTTCCAGGGGAATCCGACACCCTCTTGTGACCTCAGCGGCATTGCACGACACGGGTGCACAAACTTGCATGCAGACGGTACATTCATACACATACAGAAATAAATAAAATGGCAGTAATTTGGTCAGATATCCTTACAGTGGTCTTTCTGATTTGGCATTTCCTCAATGATTAGTG
>VZQC01012362.1:1709852-1722097 GCA_009823505.1 Rhizomys pruinosus
AAAAAAAAAAAAAAAGGGTTTATTATCCTTAGCTAGTCAACTGCATCCATGATACCACTACAGAGGAGATTTCAGACCCATTTATCCCAATTAACCAAGTGTAACAAGTACCAACTACATGAGCAAATTCAAGGAATTCATGAGGAGTAATTGGAAGGAAACTTTTCTGGGAGTAGCTGGATGCCCCCCCTAGGAAGAGGGCAGAGATGGCTTAGAAGTCCAATGCAAAGAAAGCAGATGCCAACTGCACGATTTTGTCATAAACATAGAGTTAAAGTATATTTAATAGCCGGGCGTGGTGGTGCACACCTGGCCAGCCTGGTCTACAGAGTGAGTTCTAGGCCAGCAGAGGCTACAAGGAGACTGAAAAAAAACAACAAAATGAACCAAATATCTGACATTTCTCTTGGATTATTTTCCACATTGATTTTTTGTTTTGTTTTGTTGTTTGGGGAATAGCAATATCAAGTTCAGAAGGGAGCATTTCACGCTCTCCCGTCTGTCCTCCAGCACTTACATTAACTTTGGCCCCAATTCTACAGAGTTTCCAGAACATTGAACAGGAGTCTTAGAGTGGTCCAATTGATGGCTGAGCACTCAACAGTCTTTTTGTATTAGGACGGTGCCTGGTTTTCAATTCACATAATCCTAAGCATTCATCCATAACTTGTTACCCACTCAAAGAAAGGTATGTGTCTCCTTATTTCTTTAAAAAACACACAGTTTGTCTTTTCTCTACCTTCATTTGCTAGCAATAAATGGATCATTGCAAAGTCCAGTTATATCATAATGCTCTCTGTGGAGCACAATGTCTCTAAGGACAAAATAACCACAAGTTGATAGGTTTGATTTTTTGTTTGTTTGTTTGTTTTTGGTTTTTTTTTTGAGACAAGGTCTCCCTGTAGCCACAGCTGTCCTGGAACTTCCAGGGAGACCAGGCTGGACTTGAACTCTCTGAGATCCGCCTGCCTCTGCCTCCCAAGGGACTACAGGCGTGCATCAGCACGCCGGCCTCCACGAGCTGATATGTTGTACAAAGTAAAATCAGCAGGAGAAAAAAAAAAAAAAGGTCAGACTTATAAGTGGACAATTTCCAGACACATCCCCCTCAGCAGCATGACAGTTGTCCGTGTCTGTTTGTTAAGGGAAACTTTGCCTGAGTTCATGCTTGCTGTGAATGAACATTCCCACAGGGAAAAAAAACAAAAAAAAAAAACAACCACACCTCCCGCCAGGCTGATGAACCGATTGCCGATTCAATGATTGTGGATGATTTAGAATGTTCCAGGTCCAGGGCCTAAGTTATAGTGAATGGTCTTTAGTCCCCCCTAAATAAGCCATTCCTCGCCTGCCTCCCTGTCTGATGTAACGGCCTGTGACAAACAGATAAAACACCCTTTTGAAATGTACTCTAGTTCCCATCAACGACAAGGCTGGGTGTCGTCAGACAGCATCTGAAGCCTATAGTGTAGATGTGTCTTTTGCTGTGACCACCTGCTTAATGTGTTCACCCAGAGTTATGTCATCCCCTTTGGGTGAGTTGTGACGATACTCTGTCTAGTCCACGTCTATTGTCCCCCACCCCGAAATTTCTATTCATATACGATTCAATGTGATCATGTATAAACAGACATCTCCAAAACTATGAGCTAAAATAAAACTCTTCTTATTTTAAATTGCAAGTCTCCGGCATTTTTTGTCCTCAACAACAGAAATGTGACTAGTAGGGAAAGGAGGGAGGCAATCCGGAAGTCCGCGTGCACAGCCTGGGTCATTTCCGATTGTCAGGTCACGCGGGGGCGTGGCCTCCCCCAGGCTCCTCTGTGGTTGGCTGAAGGCTCGTCTTCACAATCCCCTCCTCCTCACGTCTCGGCCCCTCCTGGGCCTCTATTTAAATGCTCGGTTGCACCCCAGGCTGGACCAGAACCCGGCGGAGCGACAGGGCAGCAGCTTCTCCGCTGCGGGATGAAGACATAACTAGAGCTGTGCGCGGAATCCGCGTTGGAATCGCAACTCTGGATAAGCCTGGCCCCAGTCAGCGGAAAGCCCCAGCCCTGGTAGTGGGAAGTCCCAGCCCTGAGCCTCCTCAAAACGTCGGAGGGTAAGTAGAAGAGATACAATATATCTTTCTGGCTGGAGGGATGGCATCGCGGTTAAGAGCGCCGACCGCTCTCACAGAGGGACCTGGTTTCGATCCCAGCACCCACATGTGAGGGCTGAGAACCGTCTGCAAACTCCAATTCCAGGAGAACGCCATTCCAGGCGAATCCGCGACCCTCTTCTGACCTCCGCGGCATTGCACGACACACGTGCACAGACCTACATGCAGACAGTACATTCATACGCATACAAAAATAAATAATAAAAAGAAATTTTTTAATTAAAAAATACACATTTCCTTTTAACCTGATTTTTTTTTTTTTTTTTTTTTGGTGGGGGTTTGTGTTTTTGAGACAGGGTCTCCCTGCAGCCCCAGCTGGCTGGGAACTCACTATGTAGACCAGGCTGGCCTTGAACTCAGAGAGTTCCGCCTGCCTCTGCCTTCTGAGTGTTGGGACTACATGCCGGGCTGGTTTTGATCTTTAGAACAAGTATTTGCTCTAATTCGGAAGCCCAGGGCTGTGGTGGTTGGAGTCACAAGCTTTGACAAGTGGCCTTGTGGGACCTCCAGAAGTTCCTGGCAGACACTTGAATTTCTTTCTGTCTGACCCTAAGGTGACCATAAACATACCAACTAACTCCCACCTTGTGTACACGGGTGGGCCGGAAGTCATCGAAGGCTCTCGAGGCCCCGGGATGGAGGTAAACAACACTGAGTTCATGAAGGGCCCAGCCACTGTTCCCTTCCGGGTTTCCCAGAAGAAGAACATCATCGACAGGGAAGAGTTTGACTGCATGTTCTGCAATCAGACCTTGACTCCCGCAGAAGACCTCAGTCAGCACGTACTCCTGCAGCACCAGGCAACGCTCTGTGAGCCAGGCGTTCTGCAGGTGGAAGCCCAGTATCTCAGTCCCTTCCATAAAGGTCGGGTCGGAGCAGAGCCAGCCCAAGAGAGCTGCAAAAAAGAGTCGAGCTGTGAGGTGTGTGGGCAGGCATTCACAGTGGCTTACAATGTTGAGCTCCACATGAAGAAGCACAAGGACTCCTTCACCTGTGCGTGCAGAATGTGTGGGAGGAGATTCAAGGAGTGGTGGTTCCTGAAAAAACACATGAGGACACACAAGGCCAAGTCAGGAGCCAGGAAGAAGCTGCAGCAGGCCCTGGAGAGCCCTGCCACCATCAACGAGGTGATCCAGGAGCACATAGCTGGGAGCATCTCCTCTCCCTACAAGATGTGCATGGTCTGTGGTTTCCTCTTCCCTGATAGAGAAAGCCTGCATAAGCACAGCAGGATGCACGCCAAAGAGACCGTCTCGACTGCCAGCAGCACACACCCAGGTGCCCAGCAAGCAGGAATGGAGTCTCCCAGGGAGGAGCTGCTGCACAGTTTGAACTTGAGACCCAAATCTCAGGCAGAGACCACAAGCAGACCCATGACCTGGATACCTCAGCTCGACCCAGTCACCACCTACCAGGGGTGGCAGCTGACTACCAAGGGGAAGGTCGCCATGGCCCAAGAAGAGGTGAAAGAGTCGAGCCGAGAGGGAAGCACTGACAATGACAGTTCGTGTTCAGAGAAAGAGGAGCTTGGAGAAATCTGGAGTGGGAGGCGGTCAGAAAGTCCTGGAAAGACCAGAACACACAGAAGCAGTAGTCCCCGCTTCTCTGAGGATGAAGGGCCTCCTGGGGATGGAGATCCCAGGTCATCCGGTAGCAAGGAGAAGCCCACCCAGTGCTCTGAGTGCTGCAAAGCCTTCAGATCCCACCACCAGCTGGTCCTGCACTCCAGGGTACACAAGAAGGACAGGAGGGGCCATGCCCCATTGCCCACTGTGTCTGTGGATGGGCGGCAGCCTAGGACATGCTTCCAGGAACTCACCACGACGCTGGAAGAAAGGGCAGCCTTGGAGCGAGAACTGGGTCCTGATGGTTTCCATTTGGATAAAAAAGATGGAGGAGGAAAGGAAAAGCAGCCAGCGTCCTCGGAAGCCTGCGGTTACTGTGGGAAGTGTTTTCACTCCAAGTCCTACCTCCATATTCATCTGAGAACTCATACAGGTGAAAAACCACTCAAGTGCAACTTCTGTGACTATGCAGCAGCCCAGAAGACATCCCTGAAGTATCACGTGGAGAGACACCACAGAGACAAGCGTCTAGCAGATGCTGCTACCGAAGGCAAGAACAACAGTGAAAACCAGGAGATGGAAGATGCTCTGCAAACCGACAGTGTGCAGACCAGAAATGTAAAGATGCCTTGTGACTGTGCCAAAGATGGCCACAGCAGCCCCCTTGCCAAGCAGCCTGGGGAGACACCCTTTGTCTTCCAGAGTGTTGTGGGTGGTGCCGGCCTCGCCCCAGCGCACAGTGCAGATCAGGATTTCTCTCTCATGCCCACCATCACCTGCCCCTTTTGTACCTTTAAGACCTTGTACCAGGAAGTCCTGATGATGCACCAGAGGCTGGAGCACAAGTTCAGCCCTGACACGCCGAACCACAGGAACAAGGCTATGCTGAGGAGCCAGCACGCCAGCCATCCTCCTGCCCTGCTGGGGAAGGATGCACCACCCTTGGCCGGCCTGCAGAAGCCCAAGTCCCTGGCACCAGAGAAGGTACCAAGCAAAGCCCCACACACTTCAGGGGCCAAGTCCAGCACCTTAGTCCCCAGTAACCTGAAGTTGTACAGGCCACAGCCCAGTGCAGGGGGCCCCAGGGCCGCCAGTCAGCAGCAGCCAGAGCTGTCCCCCAAAGTCAGCATCTCTGCTGCTGTGGGTAAGCTGAAGCCCCTGATGGCTGCCTCTTCTCAGTCCACCGTCTGCAGCAGTAATAGCAGCAGTTCCATCAAGTACCCCCTGAAGGGGGACGGCTCATGGGCGCCGCAAGGAAGAGACTATCTCTCCCATCAGAGTGCTAGCACTACCACAGCTGAGTTCAAGGAACCTCTTCCCAAAAGACTCAAGCCCAGCAAGGTGGCCCTAGACACAGAGCACCCTGGGCCCAACAGCAGAAGGTGCTTTGAGCTCCCCAGGTATGGGGAGGTAGTCAGTATTCGCTCACTCTTGCCAGAGCGTGTGTTCCCGCCACCTGTACTGCCCCCCATAGCCAGTTTCCTGGGCCCCACACAGGAGGAGTTGCCCAGCATGTTGACCAGGCACAAAACCAATAGCACCTCAGCACCTCTGTACACTTGTGGACCGACAGGATACCCAGTAGCCAGCCCAGACATGGAAGGAAAGAGCCCTGTATCGTACCAACACTTATCCAACATTGTGCTGCAAACGAGAAACTATGAGAACTTACTTGGAAACAAATATTATCCACCAAGTGACAAAGAATCTTAACTATTTTAAGGAAAAGGCCTTAGGCAGTGCATGCTCTTCATGGAATCAAACTTTGTTTGAACTTTTGAGAACGTGGCTAGTGAAGCTAAGGACATAAGACGTGACTGTACGAAGAGGGAGTGAGGAACACAGAAAGGAGTGGCACAGTTCTATAAAGTTGTTCTGGTAATTTTGTATGAATAGCAGCTAGTTTGAATAGTTGGCTGTACATGGACAGGGATTGAATATCTGTATTTTGGATCTACATTTTTTTTATAATTGACCAAATAAGTTCTTGCATACTTGAGCACTGCTGAAAAGAAATCACTTAGGGTGGGTGGGGAAAGTATATAAATGCTTGCACCTCAGGTAAAAGTGTGAATACCTGCATTGTAGACCTTCTTGTTTAAATTCTGTATGTATTTCTTTTCCCTAGCAGAGCTCAGTGCTTTGAGCAATTTCTGCTTCCTTACATTCTTTGATTTGTAGCAAAAATTCTCACTGATGTGTATTATGTTAAACCTTCCACAATCTATCTTAACGAAGTGTTATGGGAAGTTTTGACAGTGTGGGAAGTTGTGCTGTGGATCTGAGGTCAGCCACTAGAGCCAGGCACTGTTTAGTGCAGCTGTTACCAGAGTGTCCACAAGGAAGTTTGGGTCATCTTCCTGGTGTGTCAGGATCCTTCTGAAACCCCCAGCATCCCTCCCTGGGGATGGTGGGCAGGGCTTTTGGGTGAGTGCATCTACAGAGAAGCATTTCTCCATAGGGCAGCTGATGTCAGTAGACAGCCAGGCTGCCTGGGAGCTCTTGGGGTTTTTTCTATACCATTCATCATCTCTCTTGGAAAATTTAGTTTCTTGGGTTAGAAGGGTACATTAAATGGGGGGCAGTAAGGGGAGTTGCGGTGAGGGATTGGATCTAAATACCACCAAATTATATTGCATGAAATTACAAAAACTCAATAAGAAAGAAAACAGGATCCATTTTCACTGTCTCCTAGAAACTCACCTTAGGGTAAAAGGTGTGAACAAACACTGTAAGCAAATGGAACTAAGAAATGGGTATAGCTTTGTGATAGCTGACAAAATAGATTTGAAACTAAAACTAGTCGGAAGAGACAATGAGGACACTTCATACTGATTCAAGGACTTTTAAACATTTATGAACCAACCAGGGCACTCAATTTCCGTAATTCCGTAATGTAAATATCTTTATTTTGTTGACTTTGTAGCAATAAATATTTTAAGTAATGATATAATTTCTGCAGATGAATGGCTAAAGTCTGTGGGCTGGATAAGCTTGTACCTTGCTGTACAGGCCATTCTGAAAGCAAAATGCTTTCACTCCATCTACATGGATTCTTTTTTTTTTTTTTTTTTTTGGTCTTTTTGAGACAGGGTTTCCCTGTAGCCTGGCTGCTGAGATCTATGTAGATAAGGGGCTAATTCACAGAGATTGCGTGCTGGCCTCCTGAGTGCTGGAATTAAAGGCATGGGCCACCATGCCCGGCTCAGATTTCTTTTTAATTGATAACATTCCTGGAAATCATCCCATCACCCAGTTGCAGGAAGAGGATCAGTAACTAACCTTTGCATGCAGTGAATTCTGTGTCATCCCTTCTACATGCCGCCAGTTGCCATACTATATCCTTCAGTGGATGATGAGGCTTAACTCTATTTAGACATTGTGCAGCCTAGATGATGTCTGAGATGATTGTGTTGGGATAACTTATGATGCTATCAAATTTTCCCAGTTAGTTCCCTCGTTGTTCTGATAAACATAATCTGACACTTGTAGTTTCCTTTCAATCGATGTGACAAAACACTCTGACCAAAACTAACTCAGGGAGGAAAGGGTTTTAGCTCACTCTCCCCTGGGTCACAGTTCATCCTGAGGGAGCCCCACCTCGGAACCTGGAGGCAGGAGCTGAAGCACAGGCCATGGAAATGCTGCTTACTGACTTGCAGCCCCTGGCCCATGCTTAACTGCTTTCTTTTTTTTTTTTTTTAACTTTTTTTTATTTATTTTTTTTTATTTTTAATTTAATTTATTTTTGTAGTGTGAGGAAGGGTATTGTCTGCATGTAGGTTTGTGCACCCATGTCGTGCAATGCCACAGAGGTCAGAAGAGAGCATCGGATTCCCCTGGAACGGGAGTAAAGAGGGTTCTCAGCCGCCATGTGGGGCTGGGGGATCGAACCCGGGTCCTCGGCAAGAGCAGTCAGTGCTCTTAAACGCTAGGCCATCCTCCACCTCAACCTGCTTTTTTTTTTTTTTAAATTTTTTAATTCTTATTTTTTTATGTGTATGAGTATTACTGTCTGCATGTAGGTGGGGGGGTGCAAACCTGTGTCGTGCAATGCCTCGGAGGTCAGAAGAGGGCGTTGGATTCACCTGGAACTGGGTTAAAGACGGTTCGTAGCCGCCATGTGGGTGCTGGGAATTGAACCTGAGTCCTCTGCAAGAGCAGGCGCCGCTCCCAACCCCTAGGCCATCTCTCAGCCCCTCAACCTGCTTTCTTATATAATAGACAACAACCTGCCCAGGGGTGACACCACCCACAGTGGGCTGGGCCCTCCCACATCACTCAACAGTCAAGACAATACTCCACAGACATGGCCACAGGCCAGTCCAATGGAGGCAATTCCCCAATTCAACCCAGGTGTGTCAAGTTGACACTGAAGTTATCCAGCACACTGACCATCCTGGCAGGGACGTGAAGGCATCAGGAGCTCGAGGCAGCTGCTGACATCCATGGGATCACAGGAGAGATGAACGCCGCTGTGGGCCTTGCTTTCTCCTTGTTATTCAGGTGAGGACTCCAGCCAATGTGTTGGCACCACAGTGGTTTAGGTTTGGTCTCTGTGAACCCCACTTAGTTCATCACAGACGTACTCAGAGTCTGCCTCCTATGTGATTCTACAGCCTGTCAAGTTGGGGGTACGATATTAACTATCATATTACCTAACACATTAGTCAATAACTGTCACTCTTAACAGTCTTAATTCACCCCAATAAAGAGACAAAGACTAACATTAGAATAGACTAGATGGCAGGATCCATCTTTTTGCTGCATCTAACAAACACAACTCACATCAACGATAAATACCACCTCAGAGTAGACGGGAATAGAAACCCAAGCCAATGGAAGTGATAAGCAAACAAGCATTGCTATTCTAGTGTCTGACGACACAGACTTCAAACCAAACTAGTCAGGAGTGATAAGGAAGAAAAATCCACCTGGTCTACAGAGCAAGATCCGGGCCAGGTGGGACTAAAAGGATACCCTGTCTCAAAAATACCAAAAAGCAAAAAAGAAAAATCCGCCAGGTGTGGTGGTGCACACCTTTAATCCCAACTTTAGGGAGGCAGAGGCAGGCATATCTCTTTGAGTTCAAGGCCAGCCTGGTCTACATACTGAGTTCTAGGACAGCTGGGGCTGCAGAGAGACTGTGTCTCAAAAAGACACACACAAGGGGCTGGAGAGATAGCCTAGCAGTTAAGAGTGCCGACTGCTCTTGCAGAGGACCCAAGTTCGATCCCCAGCACCCACATGGCAGCTGAAAACCGTCTTTAACTCCAGTTCCAGGGGAATCCGATGCCCTCTTCTGACCTCCGTGGCATTGCACGACATGGGTGCACCAACCTGCATGCAGACAATACATTCATACACATATGAAAATAAATTTTTAAAAAATGAAAAAAAAGACACACAAAAAAATACACCAATATATCACAATTTTAAACCTAAAAGAACAGACTGACCCACAATCAGAATACTATCAAGACACTCCTCTCAACAGCAGGCAAATCATTTAGTCAGAAATGAACACACACTCTGGAATTATATGACATCATAAGTCAAATGGATCTAACAGACAGCTACAGAACATTCCAGCCTCATGCTAAATAATGCACTTTCTTCTCAGCAAGTTGAGACAAATACAGGAAAGTCAAAATAATATTCTGACACACAACGGGAAAAGCTGGATATCAGAACTATCTAAAAGTCATGGATACTACAGTTAAGTGCCTACATCAAAAAAAGTAAAGGAAAGGGCTGCAGAGGAGGGTCAGTAGTTAAGAGCACTGGGCACTCTTGCAGAGGACCCGGGTTAGATTCCCAGCACATGGCAGGTAACAACTGTCCTTAACTCCAGTTCCAGCGCATGCCCCTTCTGGCCTCTGTGGGCATCACATGCTTTTGTGTGAGTGTGAGTGTGTGTGTGTATGTGTGTGTGTCTGTGTGTGTGTCTGTGTGTGTCTGTGTCTGTGTCTGTGTGTAACAAAAATCCTTGACAATTTTGAGATAAAAGGTCTTCACAGGATGTGGCGCACACCCACCCGGAATTAAACTTTCGTTGGAGGTTTTGAGAAAGCTACTGACATAGCTGTATGTAGAGTGACTGAGGAGCATAGAAACACCACCGTTCTGTAGAGTTGTCCTAACTAGTTTGAAGAGCTGGCTGTACACAGGTAGGAACTGAAAATCTCTATATGGCCTTGAATCTTTTTTTTTCTTAGAATTCATTGGTTATTTTCTTACTGTTTGCTTCTGCAGAGCGTTTGGAAAGACTGCATCATCACCAGCAATGGAATCGATGCATGTCTTTGAGCTATGCCATTTCAGCACTTTTCTCTTGAGATAGGGAACTGGATGACTTCATCAGATAAATTGTGTTTTACAATATGCAGCACACTGTATCTAAAGACATATGTTTATTTATTTGTTTGTTTGTTTGTTTTTTGTCTTTTCGAGACAGGGTCTCCCTGTAGGCCCAACTGTCCTGGAACTCACTCTGTAGACCAGGCTGGCCTTGAACTCACAAAGATCTGCCTGCCTCTACCTCCTGAGTGCTATGATTAAAGGTGTGAGCCACCATGCCCGGCTGTTTGGTATTTTTGAAACAGGCTCTCCCTGTAGCTCCAGGTGGCCTAGAACTTGTTTTGTAGACCAGGCTGGCCTTGAACTCACCACCATGCCCAGCAAATGTATTTATCTTAATGGAAGTGTCCCCCCAACAGAAACACTATTAATTGTCACATTTTAAAAGAGTTCGCTAGCTGGGCGTGGTCATGCATGCCTTTAATCCCAGTACAGCCTCTGGAGCGGAGGCAGATGGATCTTGTGAGTTCAATGCCAGCCTGGTCTGTGAGCGAGTTCCGGCCGCTGGGGCTACAGGGAGACCCTGTTCTCAAAAAGACAAATTAAATTCGCTGCAGAGTGGTTTTTCTTCTTCAGTTGGGAAATGGTTAACTTTCCTCGTTCCTAAAAGTTTCTGAAGTCAGTAGGCTGTAGAACAAATATTAGGTTTTAAATTCTAGAATGTTTCCCCATTTAATCACATTTGCTAGTAAAGAATTGACTATCCAGCTTTTTACGAGAGCAGCCTGGATCTTTATTTTGTAGAAGTTCATTTTAATTCATCAGTTAATCTGCACAGAATCTAAATGAAGCCATCCATTTTTCGGAATAGGCTGTTTCATTGTTGCTTTATCTTTCAGGGATGAAATCATAGCTAAGGTAAACTGCAGACAAGAAAGTCTTCCTGAGACAGGGATAATATTCAGGTTATTATAAATAGTTAGGCTTGCCGGGTGTGGTGGCTCATGCCTTTAATCCCAGCATTAAGGAGGCAGAGGCAAGGTGGATATCTGTGAGTTCAAGGCCTGCTTGGTCTACATAGCAGCCAGGACAGCTGGGGCTACAGGGAGACCCTGTCTCAAAATGACCAAAAATTTTTAAAATTAATTTAAAAAATATACACACACACACACACACACACACACACACACACATAAGATATAAAAGATACATCCTTGAAACAGAGTTACCATAGTATGAAAAATCTTTGTAGGACTTTCTGGGACTTCCAAGTAACGGTTTTTCCTCGCCCAAATGAAGGGCTATATAGAAAGAAAATAATAAAAATCAATTGTATTTAAAGGAAAAGAAAAACTAAACTAGAAGTTTTTGTAAATTCATGAATTAATTTATTATTTTCTATGGTGTATGAATGTACTGTCTGCATGTAGGTGGGTGCAACCACGGTGTCGTGCATGCCCGTCGGAAAGTCAAGAAGAGGACGTCGGATTATCCCTGGAACTGGAGTTAAAAATGGTTCTTACCAACCATGTGGGGGCTGGAATTGAACCTGCATCCTCTGCGAGAGCATGTCCGGAGTAGGCTTAACCGCTGAGCCATGTCTCCAGCCCCCACTACAAAGCTTTAGAGGAAAAACTATGCCATCGCATTAGTCTGATTCTAAATGCTGATTTTCTTTCATGGAGCTCACACACAGACATTTTAGAAGTGCAAGCGTGTCAGAACACTGTCTCATGTTTTATGATTTGCTTGTCGAGATTGGAGTATTAGAAGGAAAGTAAAAAGCTTTTCCTTCATTTCATGGCTAACACGAAGCCTTTAAATCCCAAGCAACTCAGGAAGCGAGGCGGCGGATCTCTTGAGTTCAAGGCTAGCCTGGTCCTACAGAGGGAGCTCCAGGACAGCTGGACTAAGAGGGAGACCCGGTCTCAAAAATACCAAACCCCCCCAAAAATTCCTTACTTCTCACTCCCTTGCTACTTCACCCTCTGGACTTAAGGCTTGAGAACCCTTGGGTGGGGTGGGGCGGGGGAGAAGAAGGAGGAGCCGGACGATCTGAAGGAAGAGCTGTCCCAGTTTGGACAGGCTGCGCTGCATCCAGGCTCTCCAAGATCCGAGTTGTCCGGAAATCCATTGCCCGTGTCCTGTCCTCAACGGCATTACCAGACTCAGAAAGAAAATCTCAGGAAATTCTACAAGGGCAAGAAGTACAAGCGCCT
>VZQC01012365.1:2009-58210 GCA_009823505.1 Rhizomys pruinosus
GAGGACCCGGGTTCCATCCCCAGCACCCACATGGCGGCTGAAAACCCTCTGAAACTCCAATTCCAGGAGAACTCCAGTTCCATGGGAATCCGTCTTCTGACTTCCGTGGCATTGCACGACACGGGTGCACAAACTTGCATGCAGACAGCACATTCATACACATACAGAAATAAATAAAAAAAAAAAGAATTGGGCAAGTCTACTGTCATTGATAGCAGCACACTGTCTATGCCCTTCCTTTTCTTGGCAGCTCACATTCTAGAACTAAACTCCCTTTTCTTTTGTTTTGACTAGTCTTGAAATTCTCAACAAACTCCAAGCTTCATTTTGTATGGTATATCTTCAGTGTCTTTGGATCAGTCTTTTAAAATTTTTTTTTAATTTTAATTTTTTTTTAATTTTTTTTATTTATTTCTGTATGTGTATGAATGTACTGTCTGCATGCAGATCTGTGCACCCGTGTTGTTCAATGCCGCGGAGGTCAGAAGGGGGTGTCGGAATCCCCTGGAACTGGAGTTCTCCTGGAATTGGAGTTACAGATGGTTCTCAGCCGCCATGTGGGTGCTGGGGATCGAGCCCGGGTCCTCTGCAAGAGCAGTCGGTGCTCTTAACCACTAGGCTATCTCTCCAGCCCCTAATTTTTATTTTTGTATGTGTATGAATGTACTGTCTGCATGTAGGTCAGTGCACCCGTGTCGTGCAATGCCACAGAGGTCAGAAGAGGGTGTCAGATTCCCCTGGAACTGGAGTTAAAGAAGGTTCTCAGCCTCCATGTGGGTGCTGGGAATCAAACCCAGGTCCTCTGCAAGAGCAGTCGGTGCTCTTAACTGCTAGGCCATCTCTCCAGCCCTGTATCAGTCTTTTATATATGTGTAGGCTACATGCTTCTCTCAACTTTTTGTTCTACCCTATTGACTTGACAGAGTTACTTGTACAAGTAGATTGATCTTTTTTTGGTCATTTCAAGACAGGGTCTCCTTGTAGCCCCAGCTGGCCTGGAACTCACTCTGTAGACCAGGCTGGCCTTGAACTCACAAAGATCTGCTAGCTTCTGCCTCCCAAGTACTAGGATTAAAGGCATGTGCCACCACACCAGGCTTGATATTTTTTTAGAGACTGGGTCTCTCTTTAGTCCCAGCTGGCCTAGAGCTTGCTCTGTAGACCAGGCTGGCCTTGAACTCACAGAGATCTGCCTGCCTCTGCCTCCCGAGTGCTGGGACCAAAGGCATGCACCACCACACCTGGCACTAAAGATGGCTCTTAGCTGCCATGTGGGTGCTGGGAATCGAATCTGGGTTCTCTGCAAGAGCAGTCAGTGCTCTTAACCACTGAACCATCTCTCCAGCCCAGTAGATTGATTTCTTATAAGGTTGCCTACCTGTCGTCTTTTCTTTTCTTTTTTCTTTTCTCTTCTCTTCTCTTTTCTTTTCTTGTTTGTTTGTTTGTTTGTTTGTTTTGTTTTGAGACAGGATCTCCCTGTAGCCCCAGCTGGCCTAGAACTCACTATGTAGACCAGGCTGGCCTTGAACTCACAGAGATCCATCTGCCTCTGGCTTCTGAGTTCTGGGATTAAAGGCATGCATCACCAGGCCCAGCCCTCTTACGGGACTACCTTCCTCTCATCTTTTCGTCAGAATTTTTTTTTTTATTATATCTTCTACATTTTGGGTTTCTTAAATCTTCACTTTCTTTTTTCATAAAGCATTATTATTATTACTATTATTTTGTTGTTGTTGTTTTGGTCTTTTTGAGACAGAGTCTTCCTGTAGCCCCAGCTGGCCTGGAACTCACTATGTAGACCAGGCTGATCTTGAAATCACAGAGATCCACCTGCCTNAAAAAGGTTTTGGAGTTAGCAGGTGCTTGAGGTACTGGCATTGGCTACACAATCTGAAGGAAGTTTTCTAAGCCTTAAGGGACACTAAGCTGGTCACATTTCAGGGTCCAGGGAGTCTGTGTATGTGATGAATTATAGGAGCTAGGCTTATAGAACATAGTGATTATGCAATCAGATGACTCCCTTTTCATGTCTTTACCAATTGTTACATTCTTTGTGACTTTTGTAGTGTTTCTCCCATACAATTCTTTGTCTACCCATCCCCTTGTGAACTAAGCACTGCTCAGCATAATGCTGCTTCTATTATTCCTAGAATTTGTTAGAATATTCAGGACTCCTATTGATAATTTCTGTTCCACTGTATGCATAACATAAATGAAAACAGCCAATTGAAAGTTTTGTTTATTATTGAACTTTAGTTCTAAACCAGATAATCTCTTACATAATAGACAATTACTGAGTTTCAACAAATAACACAAACACCTGAGTGAGTGAGCTGACGGAGAAGAACAAGATGGCCTGTGTGTCGCACCCAAATGACCTCCAGTCTTAGCTGAGAGTCGGTGTGCTTTATGCTTATTCTTTCCATAAGTATTCTATCCCTTCCTGATATTGAGAAACTGCTTTCCACATTCTGTAGCCGATCTAGTCATTTCATCAAGGACAAACTAATAAAAGTAACTTTATTTCTACGATTTTTACTGTATATTTTATTGAATTTTTGTGCATTTCATATATTATATCTTAATCAAATTTAAACCACTCACATTCAAACCCCCCATAAACTCCCAAAGGATTCCATGCATTCTGTCATATATGTTAAGGGCTGTCAAGTCATCTGTGTACCCAGATACCCTTTGATGGAGTCTAGTCAGTCTATCTGGAGTCACTCCATTAAAGAAGACCAACTCTCCCTCAGTCAGCAGATACCAACAGTTCTTCAGCTAATGTTGGGACCTCCTGCCCATTTCTCTGGGTCTGGGCTGGGGTTTTGTCTGATTGAGTTTGCATGGGTTTTGTGCATGCTGTCACCATTGCTGCAAGTTCATGTGACAAATTTCAGAAGCCTGGAAGACTCCGGTTCCTTGTGGTCATGCACCACCCCTGGCCTCTGCAATCTTTCTGCTCACTCTTCCTCAATGGCCCCTGAGCCACTGGTGGGTGAGGTTTAGTATAGGGATCCTATCCAGGGATACACATGCTACAGTCTCTTGTTCTCTACACTTTGGACCTTTGTGGCCTTCTGTGTGTGTCACCCTCTTTTGCATGAGGAAGCTTCACTGGATAGTTGAGGGCTCTATTAGTGTTTCCTCTACCCCCTGTCGTGCTAAGTTCTGTGAGCCTTAGGTATAGAGGTTCCAATCTAGATGTGTCACTTATGTCTGGGTATCACTCAAACACTTATTTTCTGCATGTTACCAGTTGTGGAACTCTGTAATCATCTCCATCTGCTGCATAAAGAAGATCCCTTGATGACTGATGAATGGTATACTTGTCAGTGTAGTATACAGGTATCCAGTGGGAAGATCAGAAAGAGGGCCTATGGATAAGATAAGAATATGAGGGCTGTCCTGGGGGAGGGTCTAATGAAGTAGGCAGACTAGGTGTGGGCCGTCGAGTTGGAGAATACAGCAAGTCTGTGTGCAGGGGATCAGGAATTAGTTAATAGGTTTTTAATTTTATTTTATATGTCTGAGTATGTCACCTCTGTGTTTGTAAATGTGCCTGTGCATGAAATGTCCTTGAGACCAGAAGAGGGTGTTGGATCCCCTGGTACAGGAGTTATGGCCCATTGTTAGCTGCTATGAGTATTCTAGAAACCATATTCAGGAATTCTCCAAGAACAGTCACTGCTCTCACCCAATGAGATATTTCTCCAGCCCCAGAAGTAACTTTTCAAACCTAACACTTGGTTAGAGATCTTCAGTGAGGAGAAACATCATATGCTATGCCATAGGGGAATTTTAGTAATTAATTTATGCACATTAGCATGTATGTGAACACTGAGTCCATTCTATAATTGGTAAATTAAGCATGTTCCTGTTTAAATATTGATTTTACCTAGATGCAGCATGCTTCTTTTGACTACATTGTAAATACACACTGAAAATTTTTTTATGGATTGCCATCATCTAGACCTAAAAGAGAATTTTACTTTTAAATATTGCTCCGTCTCCAAAGATGATGCAAGAATGTTCTGACCACCCACTTCCCTGAGGGAGATTAAGAAACAATTCGTTAAGATTTTGTTGTTGAAAGAACAGCCTCATAGAAAGTGAATGTGTCAAAAAAGCATAGTCTAACTGTCAGCAGGTGATCTTTGCAAAGGGCAGGCTGCAGGCACCTCACTGAGACTGACTTCACAGAGCAAGCAGATCAGCAGCAGGGTCCCTGTTTCTCAAATGAAGCCTGACTCACAGACTGCACTGGGTAAATGGATTTTTAATTATTGAATAATGATTTCCTGGGATGAATAGCTGCAGTCCTTTCACTGCTTACAGAAAGGAAACTTGAAGCTGGATCAAGAGTCTCTAAGTTGCTTTCCTAGTCATACACACACTTGGGCCAAAGCAGCCTCCAACACTGCTTGCTCTGTCCAGGGGCCAGAGCAGCCAGGAGCAGACACTGCACCTCTGTTACTGTGTTACTTTGCCCAGCACATAGGTTCCCGTTTACTTGTTTGGATCCCAGCTGTGATGTGTTTGCTTCAGCCCAGACATTGTGGCTAGATTAGGAAGTTATGATAGTCTGAAGAAATGAATTTATGTAATTCAGAAATGTTTGCTTCTGCCTTTGTTATGTACTTCCAGAAGCAGCTGCATGAATGATATTTTAAACTCTCAAGGCCTTGAAACAAATTTAATCACAGCTATTGCCAAAGTAATATGTATTCTATATAAATATGTATATTTATATAGAATATAAATGTATATAGAATATAAAATACATATTTTTACTTAAAAGCATAACAATTGAGAGTCTAAGACAAAAAAGATGAAAGAGACTTATCTATGTGTGGTTTGGTTTCATTATTTTCTATTTATTTATTTATTTATTTATTTATTTGTTTATTTATTGTCTTTTTCTTTTTTGAGACAGGATCTCCCTGTAGTCCCAGCTGTCCTGGAACTCACTCTGTAGACCAGGCTGGCCTTGAGCTTACAAAGATCTGCCTGCCTCTGCCTCCAGAGTGCTAAGATTAAAGACATGTGCTACCACAGGAGTGTTTGGCCTGCATGTAAGTGCACCCATGTTGTGCAATGTCCACAGGGGCCACAAGAGGGCAACCGACTATCTGGAATTGGAGTTAGATAGTTGTTAGCTACCATGAGGTGATGGAACAGAACCTAGATCCTTTGTAAGAGCAGCCAGTGATCGTAATTGCCGAGTCATCATTCTAGTCCCCTCAGTATTTTTAGAATTGACAACAGATTTTATTTTATTTTATTTTGTATTTTTTAAAAATTTATTTATTTTTTATGTGTATGAGCGTACTGTCTGCTTGTAGGTTGGTGTGCCTGGGTTGTGCAATGCTGCAGAGGTCAGAAGAGGGCGTCGGATTCCCCTGGATCTGGAGTTAAAGACGGATCTTAGCTGCCATGTGTGTGCTGGGAATCCAGCCCCTATACTCTGCAAGAACAGTAGGTCCTCTTAACCGCTGAGCCATTTCTCCAGCCTGGACAACAGATTTTATTTTATCTGAGAAGATAAAGATAAGAGATCTACCGACCAAAACACAAAAACAAAAACAAAAACAAAAACAAAACAAAACAAAAAAGAGATCTACCACCTGACCGAGTCATGCCACTCCTGGGGATATACCCACAAGAAGCATCCTACCCCAAGGCTACATGTGCGTCTATGTTTATTGCAGCTCTCTTCACAATAGTGAAGAGCTGGAACCAATCCTTTGCAGGCAAATGGATTGAACTTGAAGCCATTATGCTAAGTGAAGTAACAGAGTCCCAGAAAAAAAAAAAAAAAAAAAAGATGAATGGTATCCCTCATTTGTGGATGGTAGGAACAAATCCCCATGAAAGGCAAACTGAGCAAAATTATTGTTATATTTATTTTTATATGAAGGCACTGTGACCTTATAATGTGAATCTCTTAATGGACTCTAGAATTAACTTACCACTTATTTTCAGACATTGTAATTGCCATATATGGGTGGAAAGTATGTATTCATATATTAGAGTAATTATAAAATTAAAGGGAAAATGTGAATTCATAAGCATATTTTTGAATATAGTTTATTTTTGGAGGTCATAATTTGGGTACATGTGTGATGTTTATATAGGCATATTTTGGAGTGATACAAATGGGAGCAAACAATAACAACATAAGGACGGGGTCAAAGAATTGACTGAAAACATTAAATTCTGCCCAAAACAATAAACATCTGCAGAGAAAAACTTTTAAAAGACTGATAAAAAGATCCAAGACATGTATGACAGAAATCATGGACTTGAATGGGATGGGGGGCAGGGAAAGGGGAACATGTTTAAATTGGACTGAAAAAGTGATGTATGAAATACACAAAACACCAATTAAAGTACTTTATTAAAAAATAAATATAGCTTGGCATGGTGGAGCATGCCTTTAATCCTAACACTTGGGAGGCGGAAGCGGGCAGAACTCTACAGAGTGAGTTCCAGGACAGCCAGAGCTACAGGGAGGCCCTGTCTCAAAAAGACCAAAATAAACAAACAAACAAATACATAAATAAAAATAAATAAAATAAAAATAAAATGCAGAATAAGTACAATTAAAAAAAATAAAGATAAGAAAGTTCAGCCTTCATTTGCTATGTACATGTTCAGTGAATGTCTATGTTTAAGGCATTTTTAAAGCTGAATTCTCTACATTCATCCTAACAGTTTCCTTGCCTGCAGCTGCTATGAAGAGGTGTTTTTAATCCTTCACATTGGGCTTAGGCAGCAACAATGCCTTTGAAAGTTACTTCGTGTCATGTGGGCTGGTTGAAGGGTGATGCTTCTCTCTGCCACACAATGAAGCTATTTTCTTGGGAAGGATAAAACGATCTAGCATTTATAAGACCTGAGAACTCCTTCCATTCTCCCTCCCTCCCTCCCTTTGAGCTGTGTTCAGCTTCCTCTGTTCTCTGCACTATCTGTCTAAACTAGTTACGCAAAGTGGCATCCGGACCTTTTAATTGTCAAAGATGAACTGAGCAGACATTCACTAATCTTTGCAGGACTAAGTAATTTCCAATCCGCTAATCTGATATTTTACTAAAAAATTAAAATATTTATAAATAAGTCATCAACAAAATGCCAATTATGCACTCAGTACAAGAAGCATTGTGGCTGGGCGTGGTGGTGCACAACTTTAATCCTAGCGCTTGGGAGGCAGAGGCAGGCAGATCTTTGTGAGTTCAAGGCCAGCCTGGTCTACAGAGTGTGTTCTAGGACAGCTGGGGTTACAGTGAGACCCTGTCTCAAAAAGACCAAAAAAAAAAAAAAAAAAAAAAAAAGAAGAAAGCATTGTGTCGAACTTGCTTTTCCCATTTGGTCATTAGAAAAACATCTGTGTGGGGCTGGGGAGCAGGCTCAGTGGTCTAGGGTTAAGAGCAGACTGGGGTTTGGTTCCCAGTGCACATGTGATGCCTAACAACGGTATATAACTCCAGTTCCAGAGGATCTGATGCCCTCTTCTAACCTCTGTGACTCATGCAGGCAATACATTCATATATATATAATAAAAATAATAAATAAAAAATTAAATGATTTCTGTGACCAAAAATGTGAGATCATAAGTGTTATATATTAAGTGATATGTATAATTTGAAGAAAATAGAAAGTAATAGTATAATAGTGAGTAACATGTATAATTTGAAGAAAAAACTATTTTTAAGTTGGAACTTTTATGGTGAAGTACTAATTTTTCCCGTCTTCCATATAAAATAGACTTTATCATGCCTAGTTATAGATTGTGGGCTTTTCAGAATGCTTTCATATACAGTTAAAGAAATGCAGGTAAAAAGAAAGTCTTTAAATCATCTTTTTAATAACAGTTATTTTATAAATGTAAAATTAAAGCCTTTCAATTATGGAAATATACAAAAGTTTGGAGATTATACTTTTAACAGCAGGAAATAGCTACTGTTAAAATTACATTTTTTCAAAACTGAATTGAATATATTTATGTTTAATTATTTGAAAATATCTCTGAATATAGCAAAAACTGTCTAACATCAGATTATACCAAGAAATAAATGGAACTAAACTTCACCTAAATTTCTACATAACTTCTACCAGGTTGCCTTGGTTTGGACCTATGGAAACTGTGGGGGCAAAATCATGTCTGTCGAATAAACATTGAATGTCAAAGCTCTAACCATACATGGAGTAGATAAAATATAGTAATCATTGATACAAATAACTTTCTTTTGCCGGTGGCAAGGTTCGACTATTTCTTTCTCTGTGTATTATATGGCCTTTTTGTTTTGCTTTGAGGCATTTTAGAAATTTTATTTTATATTTATATTCTTTTTTTTAAATTTTTTAAATTTTTTATTTAATTTTATTTATTTCTGTATGTGTATGAATGTACTGTCTGCATCCAGGTTTGTGCACCCGTGTCGTGCAATGCCGCAGAGGTCAGAAGAGGGTCTTGGATTCCCCTGGAACTGGAGTTCTCCTGGAATTGGAGTTTCAGACGGTTTTTGGCCGCCATGTGGGTGCTGGGGATCGAACCCGGGTCCTCTGTAAGAGCGGTCGGTGCTCTTAACCACTAGGCCATCTCTCCAGCCCCATTTATAATTATTCTTTTAAAATTATTTTACTTATTTTTATTTTATGTGTATGAGTATATTGCCATGTCATGCAGTGCCTGCAGAGGTCAGAAGAGGGTGCTGGATCCCCTAGAACTGGAATTATGGAGAGTTGTTTGTCACCATGCTGGTACTGGGAATTGAAACTGAGTCTGTTGGAAGAGCAGCCAGTGCTCTTAACTTCCGAGTCATCTCTCCAGCCCCATCTATTATTTACCTTTTAAGTAGTGTGCAAAACACTTAGTTACATTACTGTATTTTAATACATGGGGATGATTGCACTTTGCTAATGACCCACCCACTTTCCTCTTCTGTCCTTCCCACCCACTGGTTTCTTTCCTGTCAAATACATTGTACATATATATATATATATAATGTTACATATACATATACAATATATATATAATGTTACAATCTGGATTCTGCCCATGAGAGAAAACAAGTAGCAGTTGATTCCTCTACCCCTCCTCTCCACATAATTACTATAACTTGAAGTGGTTAATCTTTTACTAAATATGTTCAACTCTTTATAAGCATGTAGTCCAGCTTCATTAGAAAGAAGTCATGTAATTACTGTTCAAGCAAATGCTTATTTATGGTCAGTTATTTTTACAACTCGAAAGTAGAAAATTCAAGGGCAAAAGCAGAGCTGAGTCTAAAATTCTTCTTTCCTTTCAGTGATCTGTATCCACAACAGCATGTGAAGACAGAAAAACAGCCATGTTCTGTGTGAGTCTGCGTGTGTGTGTGTGTGTGTGTGTGTGTGTGTGTGTGTAAGAGAGAGAGAGAAAGAGAGAGAGAGCCAGAGAGAGAGAGAGCTTATGTGTGTACAGAAGTAAGTGACTGGAGAATAAGCAGAGTTTTAGAAGGAGATAAAAACAACCACTCAGTTTAAGTCTGGTGATCTATTTAAAAATTACGGTCCAGATATAATTGCAGCAATGACACCAGCTCTCCCATGCACAGAAAGCCAGAACAGGAAGTGCTTGGAATCAGTGCCATAAATTTGAATGGGTTTTGAATTTCATGAAACAGAAACCATTTGTATCACCAAAGCTCTAAATACAAATAAGCTAGTGATAGCCCGTGTCTTAGAAATGGTTCTACTACTTAAAATACAGGTTAATGAAGTCATGGGTAGTTTAAGATTCTTCTGAGGTATTTCAAATGAAAACATCACGTGTTCAGCACTGAGAATTTAGTGGTATCTATCTAGGCAGAAAAGAAGGTGAAGGAAGGGGGGCAAGCATCTGGACCTAGGAACTGTGAGAAGAGTGATGTCTTTTGTGAAAAGATGAAGGAAGGTAGACATCTTCTCCAGCTGGTCCCCCTGGGAAAGTCTCTAGTGGCAATCAATTTACTGGTGTCTATTCAAAAGTCTATAGCATAGAAATGGATTTTTTTGTCTAAAAGAATATTCTCTGGTTTCCCTCATTTGTGGATGCTAATACCAAATCCCCAGTTGGCAGGCAAACTGAGCAACTTTATTATTATATTTCATAGTATATGAAAGCAACTGTGCTATTATAATGTGAATCTCTTAATGGGCTCTTAATGGGCTCAAGAATTGACCTGCCACTTGTATTCACACATTGTAATTACCATATATGGGTGGAAGATATGTCTTCATATTCTAAAAAAAAGAATGCAAAATTATAAAAAAAGAATATTCTCTTTAGGTGTTGACAAAAAGAAGACGGATATGTCAATTGTAAATTTCACAGATACATTTTAATAGACTTTTTCATTGTAGGGTCAATATAAGACATTCACCAGCAAGGAACTATACATGAAAACATAATAAACAATAAACAGCCTCATCAAGAACTCTCAGGGGAATCTTTAAAATACTCGACAGGAAGCTCCCATTGATCAGTGGAGCAGAGAAATGTAATTACTGTTTTCACAGCTTTGAGGTTACAGATGAGGTTTTCTGTCCGTACCTTATTTCTGCTAACCATCATTCAAATTAACACACAGTAGATTTTTCTCGTGATTTAAAGTATTATTTCACATAAATAAATTCTTTTTTTCCTATTTCTGTAAAATAACTGTTTTATTTTAAAGGAGATGCACATTTATAATGCTT
Source organism: Rhizomys pruinosus (assembly GCA_009823505.1). Classification (NCBI taxonomy): domain Eukaryota; kingdom Metazoa; phylum Chordata; class Mammalia; order Rodentia; family Spalacidae; genus Rhizomys; species Rhizomys pruinosus. Next base: position 12,732 of record VZQC01012365.1, read on the forward strand.
ACTTCTCCAAACCCCATATGCAGCATACAAATGTGAAGTGTATTTATAGAGTTCACAGACATGAATTTGGTACATAACTAATATAAAAGACTCAAATGTAGCTTTTTCTCTTTGTCCCATGGACTGACTCCTGCGGGGTGGATGCATTTTAGAAAACCAAACGTGAAGACACACCAGATGCTGACAGCTTACAGAGGCAAACAAAAATATGTTCACTCTCTTTTGTAAGACGGAAAATCTCTGTATGCTGCAAGCAAACTCATTATGCAGGGCAGAAAAATGGACAGGAAGTTGATGGGAAAATCGTCAGCTGACACAAGGGAAAACTTCTCATTGTACCTGTGTGATTCATCTGACTGCAGCATCATTCTTAAAATCTTGAGATAGTTTTGTGAAGGACTTGACAGAAAATATATGCTAAAAATACATTGTTTTTTTCTTCCTCTGTACTGATGAGTGTTAGCTGTCTCTTTAAAACTTTCATATTCATTTGTACTTATTTAAACCTTAATTTGATTCAAGGAAATGTTTTAATAGTAATGGATTTATTGTTAAACTTAAATACATTAGGTTTTTCTAGTCTTTATAGACCTAAATATGAAGAGCAATCACAAATTGGGACTTGCATAGCTATTTTTCTTCTTTATTGCTTCCAAGTCAATTAAAAGTCCTCCAAGCTTCTTAGGGCCCTGTGTAGTAATAATCCGGTTTTTTACTTTAATACAATTTCAATGACTTTTCCAGCAGTTGACAGGAATATAGCCCTCATGATGACCAATTAGGTATTCCACATAAAAATCGCAGCTGCTTCAGTGGAGAAAATGATTACTGTAACATCTGGTAGCATACTGATAAGGTTATCAAATTGGAAGCTAAATCTTGACTATGAGCTGCTTTGTATTCCAACATCTTTCAATCCCCCTGGAATTCATAACTCTAGGACATATGCAGGATGATTCAGCCAAAAGCAAAAGAAAAAAAATCAAATCACAAAATAGTAATTTGTTTTAGATATATCTACAAGACAGACAATCATAATTCTAATGGGAATTAAACTTTTCACACACCTCAAACAATATTCTCTTTGTCAGGTATATGTAGGATAATGATGTTGGACTTTTTCTTTGGAATACAGCATAGAAAATCGTCTGCGATAAGTGCATAACTGTAACAATAAACAAGGCCAATAAAGACACCATTAGATAAATAAAATTAGGACTGTAAATATTTTGTTGTAATATTTTGTTGTAAATATTTTGCTGTAAATATTTTATCTCTATGAGACTTTTTTAAGTTCAAGAAAAATCTAACACAACTTAAAAAGTATAAATTAAGTTTTGATACAGTGTACAGTGACAGAAATGATGTTACAGTGACAATTCTATAGAATGATAAAATATTACAAAGAAAACATTACAATAATATTGTAATGTTAAAGGGTAGGAGATATAAAGGACCTGTAATCAATTTGATATTGATTGCTATGGATCACAGAAAATAATGATCCATAGAGGAAGGAGACATGCTAGCATCTTACATTAAAAACAGCAAATAATAATTAAGAAAATCTTAAACATAAAAGAATGTTTTCTAGATTTTTCCATTAGCTCCATTAAAAAAAGATAAAACTTATGGGGCTGTAATTAACTGATACTTTTATCCTGAGCAGGTGGCATTTTAACTCTTACATACTCTGAAACAAACGCTGCAGTGCTCAATATAATTAGCCTACGAACATCCAGTAACCCAGATTTCCTATTTATTAGTGTCTCCCATAGGTAAAATTCACATCTGTGTTCAAGGAAGGCATTAAAGCATAATTCATAGCTGAAAACAAAGTTAATACATTTGTGTGTGTGCGGTGTGTGTGTATACCTGTGACATTTATATAGTGAGATATACGGACAGCTTTACAGCTTCATATATATTTAATTAATTAATTAAAATTTTAATTAATTTAAAATTAATTAAAAAAATCGGATTCCCCTGGAACTGGAGTTCTTCTGGAATTGGTGTTACAGAAGGTTCTCAGCTGCCATGTGGGTGCTGGGGATCAAACATGGGTCCTCTGCAAGAGCAGTCAGCACTCTTAACCGCTAGGCTATCTCGCCAGCCCCAGCTTCATATATTTTTATGACAGATTCTTCTCATGTATAGTTGAACCTTAAAAGAAAATCACAGCCGGCGTGGTGGCGCATGTCTTTAATCCTAGCACTTGGGAGGCAGAGGCAGGTGGATCTCTGTGAGTTCAAGGCCAGCCTTGTCTACAGAGTGAGTTTCAGGACAGCCAGAGCTACAGGGAGACCCTGTTTCGAAAAGACCAAAAAAAAAAAAAAAAGAAAGAAAATCACATAATGATATATATGACATGCATTTACATTTAAATACACACAAATTGGTTACATGGTTATTAGATCATGTGTATGCCTGCAAAGGGTTAATGAATAACATGAAACGCTAATCACTTTTCTGATGAATATGTAATGAGAATCTTGTAGAAGCTATGAACATAAAATTGACCAAAAGCCAAAACTTTTTAAAACCTGAAAATTTATCTTATATAAGGAAAATTCATCTGCTTATGAAATTTTAAGTATGTATTCAACCTGTTTTACCTAACACTGGTTATTTTGAAACTGCACATAAAAGTGAAACAATACCATAGAAGAAAGGAGGGGAAAGGATCAAAGACAAGGAAGAAAGAAGGAAGAGAGCAAGGGAGGGAGGAAGAAAGGGGGGAGAGAGGGAAGAAGGAAGGAAGGGAGGGAGGAAGGAGGGAAGAAGGGAGGGAATGACAGAGGAGAAAGGGAGGAAGGGAGGGAAAGAGGGAGGGAGGAAGGAGACAAAGAAGTGGGGGAGGAAGAAAGTAAGGGAAGGAAAGAGAAAGGAAGGAAGGAAAGAAGGGAGGGACGGAGAGAGGGAGGGGGGAAGGAAAGAAGGAAAGCAAATGTTAGATACAAAATGGGTGTACTGGCACATGTCAGCTTCTGGAATGCAGAGGTAGGAAAATCACTTTGAATTCTAGGCCAGCAAGTGGTTCATAGCCAGACACTGTCTTTTAAAAAGTCAACTTATTTGAGTCGTATAGTAAAAACACAAAGTAGTCAAAGACATTTCAGTATTTTTTCCAAATCCCCAATAAAATTTGTAACATTCATTAATGATGGTGCTTTTTATATTAAGTACATTAGCATATGCGGAAAGTGGGGGCCATTCAGTGTTAGAAGTGAAATGCATCTTTCTTATAGCTATCAACTATCAACATAGGTAACAACAGAATGGAGGAAAATTTTCTCTTTAATAACCACTGTCACTATTCACTCACCTAATAAAATCATGTGAGGAATCTGCATGGCCTCAAGTGGATGACTTCCATGGGAACTCTTCTCAGACCTGCTGGATTTTAAGTCAGGCCTACTCCATCACTGTCTTGGAAGCAACGTGTGTATCAGTAGTTAATTTAAAGACTTACATTTTATTTCATTTCATTAAAATAATATTTATAAAGACAGATTATGAAATTAAAGGAGTACTATTTGGAAAAGAGGAAGTCAAGCTTTCCATTTTTGCAGAAGGTATGATAGCTTACCTAAGGGATGCTAAAATCTCCACCAGAAAACTCCTAGATGCCACTAAGAGTTTCAGTAAAGTGGTAGGATACAATTTTTTTAAATTTTTTTTGGGGGGGAGGATACCAAATTAACCTAGAAAAAATCAGTTGCCTTTCTTTATACCAACAACAATCAACTGAAGAAGGAATATAAAGAGATCTTCCCACTCATAATAGCATAAAAAAATACCTAGGAACAAACCAAACCAAAGACACCAAAGATCTCTACAACAAAAAATTTAAACCCCTGAAGAAGGAGATTGAAGAAGACATCAAAATCTGGAAAGACCTCCTATGCTCATGGATTAGAAAAATTAATATAGTAAAAATGTCCATTCAACCTAAATTAATATACAGAGTCAATGCAATCCCAATTAAAATTCCCATGAGTTTCTTCACAGACTAGGAAAAACATCCTTAAATTCACACATGGAAAAACAAAAGACCCCAAATAGCCAAAGTAATTCTGAGAGAAAACAACAGTACAGGGTGTCACTATACCAGACATCAAACTATACTACAGGGATATAGTCATAAAAGCAGCCTGGTACTGGCACAAAAACAGACTTGTAGACCAATGAAACAAAATTGAGGATCCAAACCTAAGCACATCCAGTTTCAGCCACCTCATATTGGACAAAGTGGTCAAGAAGACTCAATGGAGGAAAGAAAGCATCTTTAGCAAATGTTGGCTTAACTAGATCACCACTTGTAGAAGAATGAAACTATACCCCTACCTCTCACCCTGTAAAAAAAAATCAACTCCAAATGGATCAAATACCTCAATGTGAAACCTGAAACTTTGAAGGTGATAGAAGAAAAGGTTGGCAACAACCTACAAGACATAGGTGTAGGGGAAGACTTTCTAAATCAGACAGCAGCTGCACAAGAAATAAGGTTGACAAGTTGGACCTCATTAAACTCAAAAGCTTCTGTGCAGCAAAAGAAATAATAAGGGAAGTGAAGAGAAAACCCACAGAGTAGGAGGAAACTTTCACTGCTGATATATCTGACAGAGCATTAACTTCCAGAACATATAAACTACTCAAAAAACAAAGAATTAAGAAAACAAATGACTCTCTCAAAAAATGGAGTAAAGAGCTGAACAGAGACTTTACAAATGAAGAAATAAAGATGGCTGAGAAACATCAGAAAGCATCAATAAAAAAATGAAAATTAAAAAGAGAGAGAGAGAGAGAGAGAGAGAGAGAGAGAGAGAGAGAGAGAGGTTCTGGACCAAAGGGAGAGCAGGAAACACTGTGACCATCAAAACTGAAGATCATTTCTGCAAAATAAAGCCACTTTCTGTTTCAAAAAAAAAAAAAAAGTGTTAAAGATTGCTAATTAAGGAACTGCAAATTAAAACCACGTTATCTTCTTATTCTGATAGGACTGGCTAGGATCAAGGAAACAAATGATAACAAATGCTGGAGAAGTTGTGGGGAAAGTGGAACACTCTTCCACTGCTGGTGGGAATTTAAACTTGCACAACCACTATTGAAAGTAGTATGGAGAACTCAAAATGAGCCTACTACTTGACCCAATCATACCACTACTGGGTATATACCCACAAGACTCATCCTATCACAGAGATACATGTGTATTGCAGCTCTCCTCACAATAGCAAAGAGCTGGAACCAACTCAAATACCCCTCAACCAATGAGTGGGTAGAGAAAATGTGGTACATCTACACAATGGAGTTCTAATCAGCAACAAAGAAATATGGCATCATGAATTTGCAGGTAAATGGATGGAACTACAAAATATTATGCTAAGTGAAGTAGCACAGTCCCAGAAAAACAGAGGACAAATGGTATCTTTCATTGTGGATGATAGAGCTAAGCACCTAGTTGTAAGGTAAATAGCAATGTCAATGTTATATTCTTCTTTTTCTGAAAGCAACTGTGCTTTTATAATGTGATGCCCTTAACAGGCTGATTAACCTACCACTTATTTTCAGACTTTGTAATCTTGGTATATGGGTGGAGGGTATATTTGCATATTTTAGATTAATATAATTAAAAAAATATTTATTTTTTATGTATGAATGTACTGTCTGCATGTAGGTTTGTGCACCCATGTCTTGCAATGCCGCAGAGTCAGAAGAGGGTGTTGGATTCCCCTGGAACTGGAGTTAAAGACGGTTCTCAGCTGCCAGTTGGGTGCTGGGGATCGAACCTGGGTCCTCTGCAAGAGCAGTTGGTGCTCTTAACTGCTAGGCCATCTCTCCAGCCCCTAGAGTAATATAAATTTAAAAAGGAAAAATGTAAATCCTGAAACATGATATGGAAATAACATAGTTTATTTTCAGATGACATAATTTTAGTATAGGTTATAAATATATGCATATGTTGAAGCAATACAAATTGGAGAGAAGAACAACAAAGAAACTGGGACCAAGAACCAACTGAATGAGTAAAATTCTCCCAAAAACTAAAAATCCACTGCTTTGAAAAAGTTTAAAAAGACTCAGAAAAAGATACAAGGCAAGTATGGCAGAATGCATGATTTTGGGTAGGGTGGGGCATGGAAAGGGAAATGAGTTAAAATTAAACTGAGAAATGATGTATGAAATGTACAAAACTTCAGTAAAAATATAAAATAATAATAATAATAATAATGTAATATTGCTTGGCAAGAAGAAGGAAGATACCCAATAAAGGAAACACATATTTTCAACAACAAAAGCCACAAAAAAGATAGTTTCATTTGTCAACTTGAAAGTCAGGAGCATGGAATCTCAAATGGGGAATTTTCTCTATTGGATTGGCCTGTAGGCATGTCTGTCAGGCATTTTCTTGATTACTAAGGGATGGAGGCTGCTACTGTGTGTGGAGCCACCACTGGGCAGGTGGTTCTGAGTGGCATAAGAAAGCAGGCTTGGGACTGGCCAGGGTAGAAAGACAGTAAGCAGTGTTCCTCAGTGGTCTGTGCTTTATTTCTTGTCTTGAGGATCCTGCCCCCAGCTCTAGTCCCAGCTCCTCTCCATGATGAACTACATGTAAGCTGGATGAAATACACCCCAAGCTGATTTTTGTTAGTGTTTTAACACAGTAACAGAAAGTAACTGGGACAGTCTATTTTACATACCTAAATTGGAAGTATTTCAGTCTGCAATCTACATTCAATAGAAAAATACAGTGTAACACAGACAGGTAAATCTATATGGTCTCTCTCACATTTGGATGACAATTCTTCAGGACTAGCTATAAAGTGAAGCTGTGTTCATATTCCCTTCCACGAGTTGTCAAATAGCATCTTTGTGGATGAGTCTTGTCAATGCTTTAGTTTGTTCCCTACTGCAAGTCAACCTGTCAGCGTGATACTGAATTTGGATGTTAGATGATGCCTGTCTGTTTCACTAGGTAAAATTAACTATCCAAATAAAATGTTCATGTAGAAGAGATAGAGATTAAATTTCTAGGTTTTCTGACAATAACAGAATTACAGATATAGCTCAAAGCTACCTTCTGAAGGACATATCATCTCTATGAAACTGAGGCCTAAAAAATTTATACTCAAGACCATATACTCAAGTCAACAGACTTAAACCTACCAAGGGTGATGGGTACATTATTTCTACCAAGTAGTTTTCACACTAGATAGGGTTTGCATCTAATAATACTCTATACACAAATCTCTCATCAAAAATCATTACTTATCAAAATCAAGATTAATTTTATAACCTCAGAACATTCTACAGTGTTTAATTCTTAAGGAAAATGTGTCTTCTTTTCCATGTGAACAGTTTTTATTCATTTTTATACCTTTCAAGAATAATCCCTTTTTACATGAGAGAAAATATTAATTTTATTTTATTTATTTATTTATTCTCTCTTTTTGAGACAAGGTCTCTCTTTGGTCCCAGCTACCTGGAGCTCACTATGTAGACCAGGTTGGCCTTGAACTCAGAGATCTGCCTGCCTCTGCCTTCCAAGTTCTGGGATTAAAGGTGTGTGCCACCACACAGGGCTAGAGAAAATATTTTAATTTTATTCTCACCTGGCCCCATGACAACTTTCTGTAAGAGCACATTATCTGATTATCTAAGTCCTTAAACAGAGAAAAAGGGCACAAAGAGTATTTCTGCCTCCATGACCTGTTGGGTTCTTGGAGAATCACTTGTAAAGCATTTATCCTTGTCTTAGAAATAAAATAAAAACATATTTTTTAAAATCATCATTTGATTTTGAAATTATGGTAGATTGACACCCACCAATATCCTTGTCTCTTTTCCCAGTTTGCACATGGTAAGATATTGAAAAACTACGATGTAATATCACCAGCAGATAGACACACAAACATTTCAAGTGATGATCACTTCCACCCCTTCACCACCACTTCCTGTCTACAATTCCTTCCCTCCACCCCTCAACTCCTTGCCACAGACAGACCAAGCTAGTCTCTATTTTGATAATTGGTGTTTTCAGAATGTTCCATGTATTCTTGAGAAAGTACAATGGTTTTGTAGTTTAGTTTATACATGTCATTCAAACATATATACATTTCTCCTGGTGTTCAAATCTATATTTGTGTTGATTTTCTGTCTGGTATATAATGTGAATAGGCTGAAGACCTCAGTTACTAATCTGAATTGATTAAATGATAAAAATGAATGAATTTCTGTCATTTGCAACATGGTAGTATTGGAAACCATTTATGTTAAGTGAAAATGGGGCACAAAAAGACAATGACACTGGATGTCACTCACACATGGAATTTAAAGGAGCTAATTATGTGGGTGTTGAGAGGAGACGTGGTGAGTAGATCCTGGGAGGGATCATGGCTAAGATGTGGAGCTTGAGCAGAAGGTTCTAGGTCACAGTTTAATAGAAGAAAGAGCTGGGCTGCTATTTCCAGGATGATGATGTCTATGAATAATGGTGTACTGAATTTCCAAAAAAGTTGATTCAAGGACTTTGAAAGTTTCCACCAGAAATATTGGTCATGTTATGAGAAGGTAAATATATTGAAACTTATTCAAACTTTATACACTGTGTATAGGCATCAGGCATTATTTAGTACTCCATTAACATATGCAAATTTTGGGTTTGTATCAGTGAAAAGTAATTAAGGAAACTAATTTGAACTGATTTATCTTTTCATTTGTAGTCTTGTTTTCTTCTGAAGCGTTAAGAACATTGAGACACATATCATAGAGACACAGGTTACTAAGAAAGCATCCCAGACTATTCAATCAGGAATCAATACTGAGTATCAGAAGGACTGAGGTTTTCACTTCCACTTCACTTGAAATCAATCAAGTTCAGGCAGCAGAAACAGAATGAAACTTATACTCAAAATAGCTAGGCTAAAACCTTATATCAGACACACAATAAATGAAAATAAACCCGCATGCCCAGACGTCATTGCAAAAATACAAACAATATGAAAAACCAATACCATATGTCCTGTACAATGATGTCTCACCAGCATCCCTGTAGAAATATTCTACACTGGGAATTACTTAGATGAAACACAGGTCACAAACTCAAAAGAACACTTTAAAATGTGATCAAGGAATTCAAGAAATTCAGAAAGGGAGCAAACACCCTAGTGAACTTAAAGAGGACAGAAATAAACTCTCCATTGAAGTCCAAGGAATACAAACACCTGAATGAAATTCAAGAAGACAGAGCGATCTCTCAGTTGAAGTCCAGGGAACAGAAGGAGCTGAATGAAATTATGAAAATAGTATAGCATTCTAAAACTGAATTCAATGAGGACATAGAAATACTGAAGAAAATTCAAGCTAAAATAACTTTGGAACTTAAAAACAATGACTCTCAGTCTGTTTATATGCTTTATGATATTTATTGATTTACATATGTTGAACCATGCCTACATCTCTAGTATAAATCCAACTTGGTCATGGTGGATAAACATTTTGATGTGTGCCTATATGCAGTTTGCAAGTATTTTATTGATAATTTTTGCATCTATATTCATTAAAAATGGGTCTACAGTTTTCTTTTTGCTTGGTTTTGCTTGGTTTTGGTATTAGAGTGATGTTGGCTTCATAGAAGGAATTTGGGAGATATCCCTCTGTTTCTAGCCTTTTGAATAATTTGAGTAGTAATAGTTCTAGGTCCTCTTTAAATGTGTTGTAGAATGCTGCTAAATTCCATCTGGGCCTGGGCTTTTTTTTTTAGTTGAGAGGTTTTGTATTACTGTTTCAATTTCCTCATTTGTTATGGGTCTGTTCGAGCTGTCAAACTCTTTTTGGTTAAGCTTTGGTGCTTTCTATGATTTCAGATATTCATCCATTTCTTTTAGGTTTTCAAATTTAATAGAATATAGGTCTTTAAAGTATTCTCATATAATTGTCTGGATCTTTTCATTATCTGTTGTGATGTTTCTCTTTTCATCTCCAATTCTGTTGATTTGGAGTTGTTCTTTCTTTTTGTTAACTGGACTAATGGTCTATCTATCTTATTTATCCTTTCAAAGAATCAGCTCTTGGATTAATTAATTCTTTGTTTCTATTTCATTGATCTCCCCTTTTGCTTTTTTGCTATTTCTTCTTGTATGTTGGGATTGTGATTCATTTGTTGTTGTTTCACAAGTGTTTTTAGCTGCAGTGTTAGATCATTTTTTTTTTTTAATGTAGGCACTTAGGGCTATAAATTTCCCTCTTAGGACTGCTTTTAAAGAGTCCCATCGGTTTTAATGTTTTGTATTGTCCTTATGGTGTCCCTCATTTGTGGATCCTAGTCCCAGCTCCTTATATACTCTGTCATTTTTGTGTATGTGTGGAGTGTACATATGCATATTTTGAAGTAATGTAAATGATTAGGAAAGGTTATCTGAAATGCACAAAAGTTCAATAAAAACTAAAAATATTTTTAATTAAAAAAGCAATGATTCAGTTAAAAAAAACTGCAGGAAAAAAAAAAACAGAGTAAAATGGATCAAGTGGGAAAAAGAATATCAGGACATATGATAAAATAGAGGAACTGGACCAAAGACAAAATTTTTAAAACACAGGAAAGAAATATTCAAGAACTTTGGGATACCATGAAAAGAAGAAATCTACGGATTATACATATAAAAGAAGAACAGTAACTAGACAGGACCAGAAAATATATTCCCTATGGCATATTACATTTAAACATTAAATATACAGAATAGATGGAACTGGTAAATGAAAAGCTGAAAGGAGCCAGGGGCTCCCCCCCCGGAAAAAAAGAAAACCCTAAAGACCCCTGAGGACCAGATCCTCAACTTACCTTAAGAAAACAAAAACCTTGGTTAATCTGGGCTAATTGTGTGGCCTTAAACGTCCAAAAGGAAAATAAAACCAGAAATAGTAAGGCCTGAGAAATTGCACTTCAGATATAAAACATGAGATCTTAGTAAAAAGACAAAAAGAAAAAAGAGGGAGCACTGTTGTTTGGCCTGTCTGCAATTCTTACTGGCAAATGCATCTACTCTCTGCCTGCCACTGTTTTTGCCAATCTTCAAAGACATGAGACACAGTTTTGTTTTTTTTTTTAATTTCTGTATGTGTGTGAATGTACTGTCTGCATGCAAGTCTGTGCACCCGTGTCGTGCAATGCCGCGGAGGTCAGAATAGGGTGTCGGATTCCCCTGGAACTGGAGTTCTCCTGGAACTAGAGTTTCAGACGGTTCTCGGCCGCCATGTGGGTGCTGGGGATCGAACCCGGGTCCTCTGTAAGAGCGGTTGGCGCTCTTAACCATTAGGCCATCTCTCCAGCCCCGAGACACAGCTTTTTAACCCTCTAATATGGACTGAAGACTTCATGTCTCTCCAAGAATCCTCCAAACCTTCAATGCCAGATGGGGACTACTGAGATACCCAGCTTGTGGACTGAGCAGCTATGGGGATTTCAGCCTCGTCAGAGTATAGATTGCCATTGTTGGACTACCAGGGCTGAATCATAGAGGCCAGTACAGGGGAATCAAGACAGGATGCGAGTTCGCTGGACTTCATTTGGGAGACCATGGGAGGGAAAGACCCAAGTGTGGAGCACACGGGCAAGATTGATGGTTGTTTGGGCTTGCCAAGGAGGAACCTTCAAACACTTCCTTAAGGAAAACATGACATCTTTTAGCAAAAAAAAAAAGAAAGAAAAAGAAGATCCTCCAATTCAGGTGCTATGTGTATGTATGTATGTATATATTTATGTATACATAACCATGTATACATATTGAAGAAATACAAGTTAGAGAGAACAACAACAAAAGAACTGGAAAAATATAACCTCTGGAAAGACGCAGAAAAAGATGAAAGACATGTATGGCAGAGGGTAGGAACTCAGGTGGGGTGGGGGGCATGGAAAGGGAAGTGACTCTAAATTCGATTGAGAAATGATGTATGATGTATGGAAAAAGTTTAATAACAATTAAAAATTTTAAAAAAGAAAGGGTATTGAAGGCAGAAAAAAAAGCCACAAGTCACACACACATGACATATAAGGGAAAATCCATCATAATATCTAACAAAATGTGCTTTAAACCAAAACTAATCAGAAATTATAAGCCAGGACACTTCAATTTGATCAAGTAAAGAACTAAACAAAAAGATATTAGAATCCTAAACAACTTTCAAAAACTCTGACTCATCTAATCTCATAAATATTTAACAGTGGACTTCAAGACACAAATTAACTTGAACTTAATTAGAATAGATAATTTCAACATCTCACTTTCTCCAACAGACATATCATCTGGACAAAAAAAGAAGTTAAATTTCAAAGTTAAGTGATATTACACATCAAATAGGCCTAATAGATTACTATAAATTATTCCACCCAAACATCAGAGAATACACATTCTACTCATCAGCCCATGGGGGTTTCTTTCAAAGAAATCACACACTGAGACAAGGGAAACTTCAACAAATATAGAAAAATGAAATATTTCTGTGTATCCTCTTTGACCACAATACAGTAGAGCTTAAAATCAGCAACAAAAGAATGTCTATTAATTATACAAATTTATGAAAATTAAACAACTGAGTGGGTCAAAGAAGAAATCAAAAGCAATTAAAATGTCCCGTTATAGGGTGAAAATAAAACACACCATAACAAAACCTCCATGATGTATTTAAAAAGAAAACTGTCTTAAAAAAGAAATTTATAGTTCTAATCATCTATATTTAAAAATTAGAAGAGCATAAATGAGGTAATCATGCAAACTCAAGAATTTGGAAAAACAAGGAACAAAACTCTAAACCTAGTAAATAAGAAACAAGAAAATCAGAGCATATTTTAATGAAATAGAAACACAGACCTTGGGGCTAGAGGCTAGAGAGATGCTCAAAACTGGTTGCTCCCATCAAGGGCCCAGGTTTGGTTCCCAGCACCCAACTGGCTGCTAAAAACTATCTGTAACTCCAGTTCCAGGGGAGTTAATACCCTCTTCTGGCCTCCATGGGCATTGTATGCATGTGACACCCTTAGATACATGCAGTGAGAAGACTCATAATCATATAATAAAAGTAAATATAAATAAAACATTTAAAAAACAAACAAGTAATACAATGTATCAGTGAATCAATGAGCTGATTCTTTGGGGACACAAAGAAAATAGAAAACTTTAGCCCAATTAATCAAAAGACAGAATGGAGATCCAAAGTGATACAATCAGAGATGAATAATGGAACATTACAATGCATGGAAAAGAAGATCAGGACTTCACAGTGAAAACTTTCAAAACCTATAGTACATTAATTTAGAAGCCCCAAGATAATAGGTAAATTTCTACATTCATTTGAGTCATTAATATTAAGCAAAGAAATGTTCATCAATATAAACAGATCCATAACAAGTGAGGAGATTGAAAGATTAATAAAAAGCCTGTATACTAAACCTGCACAGGTCAGATAGATTCACAGAGAAATTCCACCATACCTTCCAAGAGCTAAAATCGGTTCTTCCTACTTCCATAAAAAAGAAGCAGAGTCATTTCCAGATACCTTTTATACAAAACCAGTATTAACTGAATACCAATATCAAGTTAAAACACAAAAATAAAATTATAAGAAAATATCCATAATGAATATAGATGCAAAAATTCAAAATAAATGCATACTGAATACAATCATACATAAAAAAGAATGATAAAAGTGACTTCATCCTTGAGATGCAGGAATGGTTCAACATACATAAGTAGAATAAATGAAATTAATGTTATGAATCATGTTCTTGTAGAGGACCAAGGCTTAATTCCCAACACTCACATGGCAGCTAACAACCATCTATAACTTCAATTCCAGAAGATCTGATGCCCTCTTCTGACCTCTGCCAGTTCTGTACAGCATGGGTGAATTTACACACGTGGAGACAGTACAGTCGTATATATATTTTAAAATAAATCATATAAATTCAATTAATGACACAAATCACATAGTTCATCTCAACTGAATCCAGAAAAGTTCTTTGACAAAATCCAGAAATTTTTCTAAAATATTTTCCTAGAGATAATAGAAATAGCAAGTACATACATCAACATAAAGGCTACATATCACAAACCCATCTCCAACACTGTCGTGAATGGAGAAAACCTTGAAGCAATTTCATTAAAATCCCAAATGAAGTGGGCTGTCCATTAAACTTAATCATTTTCAGTACAATGTTTGAAGTCCCCACTAGAGCAATGAGACAAGACAACCAAATTAAAGGGACAAATAGGGGGGCTGGAGAGATGGCCTAGCAGTTAAGAGCACCACACCGACTGCAACTGCAGAGGACCCTGGATCGATCACCAGCACCCACATAGCGGCCTAGAACCGTCTGAAACTACAATTCCAGGAGAACTCCAGTTCCAGGGGAATCCGATACCCTCTTCTGACCTCCGCAGCATTGCATGACACGGGTGCACAGACCTGCATGCAGACAGTACATTCATAAAAAAAAAAAAAAAAAAAAAAAAAAAAGAAATTATAAAGAAATTTTATTAAATGATACTAAACAAATGAAATAATAAAATGTAAGATATTATTATCGACAAGAAAATTATCACATATTTTAACGGGACATCCATCAGGAAAGAAGTTAAATATTATTCCTTATTTTAAGATCCTGATATACATAAGGATAATAACAAATTTTTATTCTTCAGTTAAAGGGTTCTGGAATTATTATAATGTTTCAAAAATCATTCACGACAAATTCCTAGTCTCTCTCTCCTCTCTTTCGCCGCGCTTGATATTTAATTATTCTACTATATATATATAATATATTACACCTCCTTTGTATATTTACCTTGCGTTATAACAAATGAAAATCATGTTGAGAACGTGATCATGGAAACACTCCCACTCACGGTAGTATGTAAAAGGTATTTTAGAATAAACATAATCAAAAAGATAAAAGGGCTATAAATGAACAGTTTAAATTTCTAAAGAAAATTGAGGATGACATTAGAATGCTGAAAGACTTCCCTTGCCTATGGATTGGGAAAGCTCATATAATGAAAATGAACTTCATACCATAAGAAATTCACAGATTCAATGCAATGTGAATCGAAGCATCCATAACATTCTTTTATTATTTTATTTATTTTTTTATGTGTATGAATGTACTCTCTGCATGTAGGTCTGTGCACCCGTATTGTGCAATGCCGCGGAGGTCAGAAGAAGGTGTCGGATTCCCCTGGAACAGGAGTTCTCCTGGATTTGGAGTTACAGACGGTTCTCAGCCGCCATGTGGGTGCTGGGAATCCAACCTGGGTCTTCTGCAAGAGCAGTCAGTGCTCTTAACCGCTAGGCCATCTCTCCAGCCCCCAGCATCCATAACATTCTTAAGAGAAATAGAGAAAACTATATCCTAATATTCATGTGGAAGCACAATAGACCCTAGATAGCCCTATGACAAAGAATAGTGGCGGGCTGGAGAAAAAGCTCAGTGGTGAAGAGCACTGATTGCTCTTGCTGAGGACCTGGGTTCAATTCCCAGCACTCACATGGAAGCTAACAACCATCTTTAACTCCAGTTCCAGGGGATACAACACCCTATTCTGACCTCTGGAGGCACTGCATGACATGGGTGCACCTACACACATGCAGGCAATATACTCATACTCATAAAATTAAATAAAATTAAATAAAAAAGAATGCTGGAGGGATCACCATTACCAGATCTCAAGCTATACTCCAGAGTTATAGTAGTAAAAGCAGCATGACATAAAACATATATGAACATCAATGGAACAAAATAAAACTCCCAAACAAGAGTGTGCATAATTGCAGCTATTTCATGTTTGACAAGTTTGTCAAAATATACAGTGGAGGAAAAACAGCATTTTCAAAACATAGTTCTGGAAAAACTAGGTATATGTGTGTAGAAGAATGAAATTAGTCATCATTCCTAATTACCTTGAACAAACATCATCTCCAAATGGTTTAATTACCTAATGGGAAACCTGAAATGGTAAAGCTGCCAGAGAGACAAATGCCACATGGTCTCTTACTTGTGGATCATAGGCCTGGGGATCTGAAGAAGCCAAGGAAGTAGGAAAGGAACAAGAGGAGAGGTGAGGAGAGGAGCTTTGCAGGAGGAATAGTTCAAACAGGAGTTATGACAGATGACAGTGGAAAATGTGGATTAATAAGAGTGGAAGAAGGAAGGACAGATACCTGACAAGAGGAATGTGTGAAAACAGCCACACGGAAACATGATTACATGAGTGTACTTCAAAATACACACATAGCACATGGGAACTCTCTCTTTAAATTATTCATCAGGGTAGCTCAAGCACCCACTTCCAATATAGGCTATTGCCACAGCTCCTCGTTACTCAGAACATGAAGGTATTACTGAATTCTCCACACCTTGAAGACATAAGACTTGGATAAATCAAGCTGGAACTGACCTGGGAGCTTTCTCCCTAAGGACCAGCTTTTCTAGGGTCAGAACATGCTGCAAAGCTGCCAAGGAAGGAAAGCATTGTATTAGCTAGCCTCAAGGCATGTGAACCATACAATAACCAGCTTCCCCAACTGTACAATAGTGGCTTTATTAACTTGAGGATAGCCTACACCTGTTTAATTAGATTTAAGTCCTGTTTAATAGAAGGGAACCCATGCCTGGAACTGTACACCAACCAACTCCCTGTGGCTGGAGAAATCACAGACCCTAGAGGAGAACCTACTACTGCCATTTTCCTAAACCAAAATAACTTCTTACTCTATTGTGAATACTTGTCTTTATCCCCACAGATACCTGTGGTCCTCATCACTCATTAACAAAGCTTCCTTCTGAAGCTACTACAGGGTTCTGACACTGGTCAAAATGTTGTCTTAAAGGTCAGCTTCTTTATTAAACTTGACTTTTTTTCACCAAGAAGTGTGTTTAATTTTAGGGATGTAAGAACCATTCAAATTAAGCACATCAATAAATATCATGCATCATAATATATTAAAAACCCAAAGACAGAAATCATATAATAATCTCAATAGATACAGAAATAATTAATCAAGTGGAGTCAACCCACAGAATAGATGAAAGTTCTTTGCTAGATGTACATCTAACAGAACAATGGTATTCAAAAATATAAAAATATTCAAAAATAAAAAAAAACATTTGAGCTAATAAATCAATTATACATTTCTCAAAAGATCAAGTAAAATGGCCAATAAACATGAAAAAAGTTTCAACACACTTAGCTCTGAAGGAAATACAATTAAAACTCTTTTGAGAATCCATATCACTTCCATAGGATGGTTTTCATGATGAGGATTTGGGGACAATGGATATCTTTTAAACTACTGGTGGAAATGTAAATTAGTTCATCCACTATGGAAGTCAGTGTGCTGGTTCCTCACAAAACTAAATATAGAATTATAATGTGGCTTACCTATGCCATTTCTGGTTGTGCACCAAAGGATTCTTAGTCAACATAACACAGTAACGCAGGGACACTTTTATGCCCATTTGTATTGCAGCACTTCACAGTTATAGGTTAATGGATCAGGCTAGATATCTACCAATAGATCCATGCCTACAAAATTGTAATACACAATGGAATTTTACTTATCCATAAAAATGATGAAACTGATTATTTGCTAGTAAATGGATGTGACTGGAGATCATCATATTAAGTAAAGTAAGCCAGATTCTAAAAGAGATATATCACACATTTTCCCCTTTGTAGATCTTAGTTTTTTTATATATACATAAAATATTAAAACATATGTGCATGCACATATATATATATATGATACATATATATACATATATATTGGATACATATATATGGGATATTTATATTTGTGATATATACCACTCTTTATTTAATTATATTATTTATATCTTTTTTATATATATTTGGGTCGATAACAGCAGAAATGGAGTAAGGGTGAAATGAGCATAGATCAAATATGTTGTTCCGCTGGTATAAAGGGAGAATTAGAAAAGATTTTTCTGGACATGATACATATCAAATCTATTCACATGGTTTCAAATAAATGTGTTTTATGAATGTATCAACACTGTATAAATATATATCAATGAAAATTTTGCATGTAAGTTTTGTGTCTTCCCTTTTACCAAGAGTCGTTTAAATTTGTAAATATTTGGATTTTTAGTTTGCTGTTCCCACTTTTTCGTATCTGTCAATAATTTGAGTAGTCACTGTCTAATACCATCCTCCTCGCTGCTATCTCAATCTCGTCTCTAGTATGTGTGTGTTTTCTTGGGCAGATTTTCATTGTCCAGAGTAGCACCATGTCATAATTACGCTAAAATGTCCATATATAATCTGTATCTTTTATCAAAGCGTTTTTTATATTGATAATCGGTATATGTATAAATGAGGTACGAACAATATTAATTCATAAGAACTTGGTGTGTGTCTTTACTTGGTTTTTTTATGTTGTTTAAAATTCCATTTTCCCCCATTATATCTTTATACTTGTCTATAAATATCAAAACACATCCTCAATCCTATACAATGTAATTACCAGAGTCTTGAAAATAAGTGATGGCCATTATTCTAAGAGTTCTCCCTGTTAAAGGATTTACATTTTTGTTACACCACACAGTTGCTTTCATTGATATAAAAAGAATATTAATTCCAAAATCTTTGTTTCACTGCCTTCTCAACTTGGGATTTGTGTGTTACATCCACAACTATGAGGGAACCGTTTGTCCATGTTTGTTTTTTCTCTGGGTCACTGTTACTTCACTAGCATAATGGCTTTCACGTCCACTCCATTTACCTGAAAAGTTCGAGGATCTCATCCGTTCTTTACTGTCTGAATGCTACTGATTGTTTAGATGTAACCATCTATTTTTTTGTTCATTCCTAGCATCTCGGTTGAGATCGAATTTGGATTGGTTTCCAGTTCTTCGCTCCTGGTGAATTGAGCACCTGCAGTTAAACATAACATGTGACATCCTTTCTGTCCTCTTTCGCGGATAGGATTGGAGTCTTAGGAGTGGTTATGACTGGCGACCAGGTGTCTTAGGCTCTATTTTTTTTGCCACCGTCTTTTAAGGGTTCGCCACATTGCTTTCCACAGTGACTGTACAAGTTTACATTCCCACCAGCAGTGGATGACTGGTCCCCTTTACCCACAACCACTCTAGCATTTGGTGTCTTTTGTTTTCTTCATCTTAGCTAGTCTTATCAGTGTAAGATGAAATCTGTGTGTGGTTTTAATTTGCATTTCCTTAATTATCGACAATGTTGAACACTTTTTAAGATGTTTCTCAGCCATCTTTATTTCATCACTGGTGAAATCTCAGTTCAGCTCTTTACTCCACCTTTTGAGTAAGTCATCCGTTTTCTTTGTTTTTATGAGTAGTCTATATATTCTGGATGTTAATGCTCTGTCAAATGTATCACTGGTGAAGATTTCCTCCCACTCTGTGGGTTTTCTCTTCACTTCCTTGATTCTTTCATTCCCTGTACAGAAGCTTTTGAGTTTGATGAGGTCCCATTTGTCAACTGTTGACCTTATTTCCTGAGCAGCTGCTGTCGAATTTAGACTTTTCCCACACTTATGTCTTGTAGGTTGCTGCCAACTTTTTCTTCTATCACCTTCAGAGTTTCAGGTTTCACATTGAGATCTTTGATCCACTTGGAGTTAATTTTTGTACAGGGTGAGATGTATGGGTTTAATTTTGTTCTTCTACAAATGGTGATCCAGTTTTTTTCAGCACCATTTGCTGAAGATATTATCCTTCCTACATCAAGTTTTTTTTTTTTTCTCCTTTGTCGAATATGAGTGGTTGAAATTGTATGAGCTCAAGTTTGGATCTTCAATTTTGTGCTATTGGTCAACGGATTTTTTTTGTTGTTGTTGTTCCAGTACCAGGCTGTCTTTATGACTATGGCCCTATAATACAGCTTGAAGTCTGGTAAAGCAATCCCCCCTGTGTTGCACTTTTTTACTCAGCGTTGCTTTAGCTATTTAGGGTCTTTTGTTTTTCCATATGAATTTGATGGTAACTGACACAGAAACCCACAGCTGACCAACATGCAGAGAATTAGAAACAGGGGAAAGCTATTCCCTGAATAGGAAACCTATAGCAAAATTTCCACCTCTCAAAGCTCAGGGACCATTGAGAACGAGTGGACAGAAAGATTCTAAGAGCCTGATGTGGTGGCTGACCAACAGCAAATGCAGTTTTCAGACCACTGGTCAAGTTACTCATGTAAACTCAGCAGTGGTGATGGCATGCACAAGTCCCATGTAAACTCAAGACAGACAAAACCCCAGCATAGACATGGGGAAGTACATATGAAACCCCAACCCTACATGAGGAACTACTGGCAACTGAAGACTCCCAGGAGGGTCAGAGCTGGTCTCTTCAAGGATGTGACTCCTGGTAGGTTAACAAGGTTCCTTTGGACAGATCTACACTAAAGGACATATGGGGACACAACTTGGGCTGTAGAAGCCTTATTATATTTATAATAGAGTACATTAAATTGGGTGGAGGCAGTAGTGGGAAGTGTGCTACCAATATAGGCTATTGCCACAGCTCTTGGATATCCTCCAGAACATGAAAGTATTACTGAATTCTCCACACCTTAAAGACATAATGAATTAAATCACAAAAAGTCAATTATTCTTTTAAAACTTCATAAAAATAAAAATAACTAAATTCATAAAAATTTAAGTAAATAAATAAAAAGTAAAGAGGCTCATGTCAGTGATAACACAGTTACCAAATAGATGTCATACTAACTGTTAATATGAAAACATGGGTTTCATGTCAGAGGGAAGAAATGGCAGTTTATTCTGGAGATGAGCATGCTTGATATGTCTCAGATCCATGCTACCCCACACTCAACATTCCAAAATGGGACTAGGTGTGTCAGAAACAGAAACAATAAAACTCATAAATTCCTTTTCAAATGCATATCCATGGAAACATCAGTTAAGCAGTTTACATCAAAGTCAGGTAGTCTCTTCTACTGGACTTCTGTCAACAAACAGACTTAGTCTTTTGGAGGTTGGAAGCTAGATGTCTACTTGCCAAAGGATTTACCTATTGGCCACAATATATTAGGTCACATACATAGGAACGTAATAATAGCTAAAGATATCCCAAGATAAATGTAATTAGCCACTGGGCTTGCAGTATTCTAACCTCTCCACAATAATTGAAGCTCCCCTCAGTTAATCAGCCCTGCAGAAGTTTCAGTAAAGAGTGAAGTACTTTTCACGGACTTTCGTTCACATAGCATATAAAGGGAAGGGCATATATTTAATACAATCACTTTAAAAATAATGAACAGGAGCCTAGGAAATGCATTAGTCCGTAAAATGTCAGCCTTGTGAGCATGGGATCCTGAGTTCACTCTCCAGAATAGATATAATCATAATTCCAACACCTGCAAGGGAGAGACAAGGGGAGTTCTCTGCCTTGCTGGTTAGCACGAGGGAAGGCTCCTGGCTAAAAATAGCTGAAGCTGGCCTCTGCACAAAAGTCACTGATATTTTACTTCTAGTATATTGTATGATCTTCTTTTACTATGAGCAGGTACAGTGCAGTCCTGCTAAGGGAAGGGGAGCACAGTGGCCGCCTGTGGTCACTGTGGGGAACTGACCCATTGGCACAGTTACTTTCATAACCCAAACCTAGAGGTACTTCCAATTCAGGTCCTTAGCCTGGGAAACAGTTTCCTGTTTGGCCGTGCTTTCCCACCTGCCCAAAAACTGCTGGTCTGTGGACTGGAATTTCAGACTGATGGCTGATGGCCTATCTTCAGCGTACGTACACCCACTCACAATTCAATTCACAGGGTGGTAACCTGATAGGTCTTCCAATCCCATGCTAGCTTACCAGGCTGGCGATCTAATAGACCTCCATCCAACCCACTAGCTGCCACTTGAAATCTACGCCTGCTTTAGCCTTTATGCTGCAAAATAACGACTGGGAATTCTGCGTCATGATGGCAATGGATAACTCAATTTATTGCCTGCTGCAAGTCACTTTTTTAAATAATTTTATTTATTTCTGTATGTGTATGAGTGTACTGTCTGCATGCAAGTTTGTGCACCCGTGTCGTGCAGTGCTGCGGAGGTCAGAAGAGGGTCTCGGATTCCCCTGGAACTGGAGTCCTCCTGGAATTGGAGTTTCAGATGGTTCTCGGCTGCCATGTGGGTGCTGGGCATCGAACCCGGGTCCTCTGAAAGAGCGGTCGGTGCTCTTAACCGCTAGGCCATCTCTCCAGCCCGCAAGTCACTTTTATAAGCAAAATGGTGTCAGCTCCCAGAGCCAATCATAGACTCCCAGTTTCTCGCCACTGTATACTGCTGCTCTGCCTTAGCATCGTGTGCCTGGGCCACATGGCTTTCTCCCTCTTGGGGTGGGGTCAGAGGAATCCCATGACTCCCACAGTGTGTCCTGAGGGATACTAGTTGAGAAGTAACCCCTAATTCAAACTGGATCATCCTTCAGTAAATTGATAATTTACTTATAGTAAACAAATGTTCACAGTTGCACAAATTATCACTGAAATCTCAGTAAAAATCTGAGTAAACTAGGGGCTGTAGAGATGGTTAAGAGCGCTTGCTACTCTTCCAGAGGACTTGTTTGGTTGCAAGCACACAATTAAGGCAGTTCACAACTGTCCATAACTCAAA
The DNA here is from genome assembly GCA_009823505.1 of Rhizomys pruinosus. Classification (NCBI taxonomy): domain Eukaryota; kingdom Metazoa; phylum Chordata; class Mammalia; order Rodentia; family Spalacidae; genus Rhizomys; species Rhizomys pruinosus. The sequence continues at coordinate 35,409 of VZQC01012365.1, forward strand.
CCTCAGGGAATCTGACTCGTCATTTTGGATCTGTGGGTACTTGCATATAACTGGTGTACAGTCACATACATAAAAATAAATGTTCAAGAGATGAGTAAGTTAATGATACACCAAAAATGAATGAACCATAAAGTTTACACTAAACAACAGAGGAAGAGGCAAAACCGATTTGTTGGGTGATTCAATCACAATCAATACTGGAATGGAGGAAAGGCTCTATGGATCTATTGTGATAGTGTGTACATAATTTCATGTTTCATAAAACTCATGAAATGATGTACTTATACTTAATGAATTTTGTTTATATAAGTTAAACATCAATAAGTATTCTTGTGTAGTGCATTTTAAGATAAAATATAGAACCTTAGTACTTAATGTTATTCTTTCTTGACAGTCCCTTTTATGTCTTCCGTCTTTCAGAGTCTTGTACCACATGTTTATCAGTTCATAAAGAGTAATAGTAAAATATTATTCTTAAACAATAGTGAATTTTATCTTTGAGTACTTCATTCAGCTATCTCATGCTTAACACATTTATTTTAAATGTTGAACTTAAGAGCCACTACAAGTCTGTTCTTGTTAAAGAATTATTCAAATTATCAAAATCACACACACACACACACACGCACACACAATGTACACAGTTCTTCCTAAGCAAGTCATCTTAGAAACAAATATTTGGTTCAGATAAGTTTTTATATTTTAACATTTGTTGAGCCTCTTTTTCATGGCAGTTATTTAAAAATTTTAAGACCATGAAAATTGGTTAATATATTTTTGTGTACTACATTGTATATTCATGTTGTAAAATGTAAATTGACTTTTCTTTTTTTTTTTTTTTTTTTTTTGGTCTTTTCGAGACAGGGTCTCCCTGTAGCCCCAGCTGTCCTGGAACTCACTTCGTTTAGACCACAGGGCTGGCCTTGAACTCACAAAGATCTGCCTGCCTCTGCCTCCCAAGTTCTAGGATTAAAGGTGTGCGCCACCACGCCCAGCTGTAAATTGACTTTCATAAGCAAACAAGACAATAACTATTTCCCATGAGATAGAAGCGATTACACACAACTACAGTAATACTGTAGCACATACTTCTCTGTTATAATTTTCCTATAAATATGATTTTGTGCATATGATTTCCTAAATTTTGAAGTAACTTTTTAAAAAATCTCTTGTCTCACATCCTCTCCATTTCTATTGTGATGATCCTTTATGGAAGGATGATCATAATTGGAAATTTAGTCTATAATATCTCTCTCAACAGTGAAGGCAGAACAGAAAAATTCTCCAGCCTGGTTACACCTACAACACTTATATTTAATACCATTTTCTACTGGCTTTGAATGAGCCACAAACTTATAGCATTCATGAAATCTTGCACAGCTGCAGTTTTCTTAGATCAGAAGTGTCCAAAGCACTGATTTTCAAGGAAGGCTGCATATTAGATCCCAGTACTCGGCCTCTTAGTACCAATCACAAAGATTCTAATTTCACTGGTTCTGAACACTGGCAGGTTTTAAGGTCCTCCAGTGGATTCCCACACTAATAACCAGTCTATATTGAAAACAACTGCACCAGATGTTTCCCTAGTCTGGCAAGGGGGCTTTTGTTATTTGCTCCAGCTGAGCCACCTCTCCTTGGCTATATAATCATATCTCTTACTTTTATTGCTTCCTAAATCCATGAGCATGCTTGAGTTTCATAAATGGCATGATTGTCATTCACTTATAAATCATCATACTTTCTCTTCTGCTTCCACAGATTCAATACCAGCTCTTGTGATTAGAATAAGAAATGCCGCACACACTTGCATGCAGACAGTACATTCATACACATACAGAAATAAATAAAAATTTTTTAAAAATGTCCCATAGCTCATGCATTTGAACATTTGGCCTCCTGCTGGAAATATCAGGTAACTTTTAAGAGATTGAGCTTCATCTGAGAAAATGAGTTACTGGGGATGAGTCATGATGTGTGATGTCCCAGTCTCACTTGTTAGTTCTCCATTCTGGCTATAGCCACCAAGCTCTCCCTGGGATCATGGACTTGAATGCATTGTTCTAGAATGTATTACACAAGAACTACAAACCCAAAGGAACTCCTCTTCCCTTTTTATCTCTCCAGGTCTTTGGTCACAATGAGAAAAGTAACTAATACAAAAAATACAAAAGTAACTAATACTAAAGTGCTTTGACCTGGCCACTTGGTTCCTAGGCTTTGGCCGCATTTGCAGGAAGAATGTGGAAGAACTTTGAATACCATTGAGTAATACTCAATGTGTGGGAGGGCAGATTCCCTACAGGGAACCTGGGGAGTCTATTGAGTGAGGCAGTGGGGGATGGAGAGGCAGGTGTCTTGCAGACCCCAGGATGTTAGAGATGACAAAACCATGGGGCACCTGCCAAGGAAAGCACAGGCACAGAGGAGGGGAGCCAGCCCAAGGCCATGTGTGGTGCAGGTTGCACAACTAGATGGCTAGAGTGACAGAGCCCTTTGGAACAGATGAAATTCCTTCACTAGCTCAAGAATGCTGGATAAGCCTTACAGATCCAGTTTGTACCCCCTGGGCTTCAGGAAGGTTCCTCCTTATTCCCTTAATTACCTCCTTCCATAAAGGTGATGTTTAGTCTGTGCTATTGCCCGATGGAGGCATGAAGCTTGTTTTTGATGTTCTAGTCTCTCTCATGGTTAGGGGATTGCCTTGACTCTCAAATGAGACATTCTAATTTAGACTTTATAAAGGTGTGACTATTAAGACTATGGGAAATTTTGAACATTGAATGAATTGCATTTTGCATTCAGGTCAACAATTTAACTTTTTTTTTTTTTTTTGTCTTTTCGAGACAGGGTCTCCCTGTAGCCCCAGCTGTCCTGGAACTCACTCTGTAGACCAGGCTGGCCTTGAACTCACAAAGATCCGCCTGCCTCTGCCTCCCAAGTGCTAGGATTAAAGGCGTGCGCCACCATGCCCGGCTCCAACAATTTAACTCTTAAGAGAGAATTCAGAGCAGGGATATGTTTATGTGAGTCAAGAGATGGTAAATATGGCTTTTGCATACTGAAAAATAAACAATTTGTATGAGTTCCAACAAGCCTCTGGGGGGAGGGGGGTATATTATGCCTTGAATGTAAAATGTCCACTATAGGTTCATGTGTATGAGTATTTGGTCTCCAGCTGGCTGAGCTGTTTGAGAAAGGTGTAGAAACTCCAGGAAGCCAAGCCTCATAGGAAGATTTGGATTAGCAGGAGCAAGTGTAGAATACTGAGAGCCCAGTCCCACTTCCTGTTCACTGTCTGCTTCTTACCTGTGCATATAGTTCCACTAGCTTCTTCCACTCCTGGGTCCATGACTTCCATGGCAAGATGGACTGCATCCCCTAAAGCTGTCGGTCAAAATAAATGCATTGCTTCATTTCCCATATTTGGTCACAGAAACAAATAAATACCTATGTAAATATTTGCTATCATATGGATAGCAATTCCTATTTCCAGTTCATATTATCTATGTAAGGATTCAGTGTACAAGCTTCTCTGCTTTGTGGCAGGGAGTCCATACGGGTAGAATGCAAGAGCCTGTAAGCACTGCCAAAGTGGAGTGGATTTCTAGACCCTTTGCCCCCATGTGGACTCTTTCCCAAGATCTTCCTTTTTCTTCACAACCATCCACATTCACTTTACAAATAGATGTGTACCTCTCATCTTCTGAAATCTTATATGTAATGATAATGTCACCTTGGGAGGCATAGAGCTCTGAAGTTTCAGGGTGGGTAGAGCTGACTTTCTCTACCCTGTTACAATCCAGGATACTGTCCAGTGACTCATGCCACCACTGTGTGCAGGTTTTTCCATCTCAGCTAATTTAATCAATATAATAACTCATAGACATGCCTATAGGCCAGTCTAAACATTCTCACTGAAACTTCCTTCCCAGGTGATTCTAGCTAGGCAGCGTAAACTGGCCTTAAACTAATGACCCTTTGCCTTTACCTCCTCAGTGATTAGAATACAGGAATTTATCATTACGTTGCCTGGTTTTTAAAGCAGGGTGTCAGTGGCAAAATTGTCATATCAGGGGTTGGAGGGATGGCCTAGCGGTTAAGAGCGCCGACCACTCTTGCAGAGGACCCGGGTTCGATCCCCAGCACCCACATGGCAGTTGAGAACCGTCTGTAACTCCAATTCCAGGAAAACTCCAGTTCCAGGGGAATCCGAGACCCTCTTCTGACCTCCATGGCATCGCACGACACGGGTGCACAGTACATTCATGCAGACAGTACATTCATACACATATAAAAAATAAATAATAAAAAAATTAAAAAAATTGTCATATCAGAATACAGTAAGAATCATCAGTGGTTGCTTACTAATGAATTATATTTAAGGCAATAGTTTTATTTTCAGAACTGTGAGAACATGATTAAATGTGGTGTACCAAACTGAATAAGGACATTATCACATTTAGTCATTGTAAGTCTTCTTTGCTTTTCTATTTTCTTTTCTATGTTATAGAAACTGTCATAGTAAATGCTTCAGTGATGTGTCACTTATAGATCAAATGTTTGTTTTACTTTGATTCCTTTAGCTTTGTGTTTACCCCAAGAAACAATATTTGTACATCACTAGACAGCTTTCTTTAAGATGCTTCTAATAGAATTGCAGATATTTAATAACACTGCCAAAATGAAACTCATTTCCACCCGTGTTTACTCAGCATTTATGACAAGGAAAATAAAATATAAGAATAGGATTAGTGCTTACATCTCCATCATTCTAGAAGCAAATTTTACTCATGTACCTGTAAATAGGAGAGTCATAATTTTCAAAAATCTTGTCTACTTAAAAAATATGCCAATAACATCTTAAAATTACATTGAAAAATGATTATTTTTTGCATTGTATGATATGCATTTATTTTTGTGCTAGTAATATATATATATATATATATTATATACTAGAGAGGGTCTAACACATTTTAATATTTTTCCCAGAAATATGGATGCAAAGAAATAATGCGAAGTCTACTTGTATCTATTTTGCCATGCATTACTAAATAGCAGGTCATCATAATTCTAGAACAAAATCAGAATAAGAATGGACAGCGTTTTTAGTCAGTATTCATGGGCTTAATAAACAGCTGCACTCACTCAATGCTATACACACCTAAGTCCACAAAGAGTCTCAGCACAGACCATGGATGGGAACTAGCAACTGTCGTGATATCGTTCCAATGAGCACATTTGAAGTGGGTCTGAGGAGTTTTAGATGCCAGAGGCACTCTTGCTAACACATCTAGTCTGTCTAGTACAGATGGCCTCCACGTCCACTGGCTGCACACCCATGCATCCAATGACTGTGGGAAAATAGTTTGCATGAACATGCTCTCTGTACTGAATACATGGAGGGTCATTCTCAAAACAAAGGAGTAAAAAATACATAGCATCTACATAGCACCTGGCTTTATAAATGAAAATAGAGCTGGGTCAAGCCATAGGAGATGAGAGTGCTTGGCATGAGGGCACTGTGTAATTTCATGTTAGGGAGCACTTTGTGGATTTGAGGTGCAGGGAGTGACAGACCTGGACCCAATGACCTCATAATCCCAGGAACAACTTGACTTTTTGTGTTGCAGACTTCAGAGACCTTACCACTTAGCTGTGTGCCAGGGGTTTCAGGCAGACTGCTCAGGGTGAGACAAACAGCGCCTAGATGGGCCTTGTACTTCAGTCTCTCTAAAAGGAACATATTTGTGATTATTTTAATAATTGTCTTCTCACTACACGGTGTGTAGACTTCATCAATCTGATAGATCTTTGAGGTGCTGCAGTTGGATCACTCAGCTATGTACAGCAGCGATTCCAACACTGTAACTCTGCTCTGTGCACTGTGGTCCTTTTATGTGGCTTTTAGATTTCCAGGGATGCTGTGGAAGCCATGCTAGCTCACGATGTGTCACCTTTTATCTTCTTATATGAAGCAATTTTTGTGGTTGTCGAAAGTCACTCTTACTGACGGGCTGGTTATTACCATCTGTTTCCTTAGATAGCTATCTAGGGCTGACAGATGAAAAGACAGACATTCTGAATGGATGGACTAATACAACTTAATCTGGACAATCAAAGCTTTAAAGAAAATGAAAGGCAGGTTTGGCCTCGTGGCCTTTGTGAATGTCATGCCTGGACAGAAGCCAACACTGTGCTCACTGCATTACACGGTGTCCAAAGCACAACTTCACTCCCTGGTCCCTACGGAAAGCAGTAGCATCATTATTTGGCAAATATTTCTGGTACTGGACTGTCAAGAAAAGTGCTGAATTAGCCTCCTGCTCTCCTTCAAGCTTCAGGTGTCTATATCTCAGCACTCAGCTCCTGTGCGGTGAGGGGAAAAGGACATCTCAGGCCTGAGCACAGGACTGCAGCCGCTTTCTCAGGTAACAAAAATGGCCTCAGGCTTAGTGGTGCTTCCTCAGACAGTGCTCCTGCACTGAGCAGCAATGTCCCCCAAGTGAGGAAAGCCTGCCAGCCATAGTGCTCTAAGCCTCCTGCCTGTGGGATACCACTCACTAGGACTGCTGAATTTGCACAAATAAGGTCAGGATGAGGAGAGAGCCAAGAGGCAGCATGTGGTCTGTGACTCTGCAGGCCCAGCGTCCTCTCCAGATACCATGGGGAATTGTTGAGTAATACTTACCATCTGCCTGACAAACATGTTCAAATGTTTTCACCCGACAGTGTTTTATAAGACATGTACACATTTGTAAGTTTGCTTTCTGCATCTTGTGTTATCTCATTTTCTATGTGTTTATTTGTTTGATTTCTTTTTTCTTTTTTTTTTCTGTTGAACCCAATTTTATTTTATTTTATTTTATTTTTTTATATTTTTTATTTTTATTGATGTTTTGTGTATTTCATACATCATTTTCCAATTCAGTTTAGGCATATATCCCCTTCCCTTCCCCCCACCCCACCCCTACCCATCCCAGATCATGCATTCTGCCATAACTTTTCTGCATCTTTCTGGTTTTTTTTGTTGTTGTTGTTCTGTTTTGTTTTGTTTTCATTTTTTAACAATAAGTGATAATTTGTGAGTACAAGCATCTTTCATGTAAAACCAGTTTGTGAGCAGCTGTGCCCAAACCTACACAGCTCATGGGTCCCACCATCCAGCAGGGGGGGCTTGTATGTTCAATCAAGTTGATCAAATGAGTGTCCAGTCTATATTCTTGTAGTTTCATCATTCACCCCAATCTCAGCGCTTACATTCTACCACACCCCCTCTTCTGCAGATTGTTCCCTAGGCTTAGAAATGGGGCACAGGTGGATGAGAAGCAAAACAGTCTACTTTCTCTGGAGCTGTCGTCTTGGTCTAGACAATTCTGGCTGTTTACTTTCATGGGCTGCCAGCTTGTCCAGGCATAACCTTTCCATCCTACTAATGAAGCACATGCAATTAGATATATAGGTATTTAAACAGTATAATATATAGCCTTTCGATCCTACTAATGAAGCACACACAATTAGATATATAGGTATTTAAACAGTACTAATTGTTATGGTAGGTTACTTTGGTATAGACACAGATGTTTGGATGGTATGTTAATCCATGAATTACATTTTCTTACAGATATACCACTCTCTGGTATTCCAGAGAGTGTTACCAAAGGCCACTAAACCCGTAAAGCAAATATATGGTCTCCATTGAAGCCAGCAAGATTCCTCGTCAGCACCAGCACACCTCACCTGCCTGGAAATACTGTGCAGCAGGGCAAAATACCTGTATATCCCAATCTAATTGGTATTAGCTCCTCCTTGGAGGATAACCCATGGTGATGCCACAAGCTTAATTCCTCTAATGGTTAGAGATTGTTTATAAACCACACCAAGACCCTGTCATTATTGTTTTATTTCTATATACTATGTTTGTCTATTGCCATCTATGTTTCAATTTGTTTTAATAGGTACTTGAGAACATCTCAGTAGAAAGAAGAAATGAAATCTTCCAGTAGAATGTATGAGCCAGGTGTTGTGGTATATGCTGTTCTGAGCAGAAGTTCACTGTTTCAGTCACTTCTTTGATGTAGTCCTTTCTGTTTTGTTGTTGTTGTTGCTGTTTCCAATATGCATCACTCCCAATGCTTGGATAGACATTTCTAGGGCTGTGCACAAGAAATACAACTAGTAATTGCAATAGCATCCACAGATGAGGGATCCATTCATCGTTTGTTTTTCTGGACTGTGTTATTCATCAACATGATGTCTTTACTGGCTCCAGCCATTTTTCCTGCAAAGCTCATGAGGTCATCTTTCTTTACTATGCATAGAACTCCCTTCTGTAGCTGTTAGCACATTGTTCTCTTCCACTCATCAGTTGAGGGGCATTTGGGTTGGTTCCAGCTCCTTGCTATTGTGAAGAGAACTGAAATAACCTGGCCATGCATGTATCTCTGGAGTGGGCGTGAGACTTGAGGATTACATGCCTAAGGAGTTGGTGTGCTGGGTTGGGTGCGCGATGTTTCATTCCAAAGTTCTCCAATGGGTTCCACACATGCTTTCCATAATGGCTGTAAAGTTTACATTCCCGCCGCAGCAGTGGATGGTGTTTTCCTTTCCCCACAGCCTCTCCAGCACTTGGTATCATTTGTTTTCTTATCCTAGCCTGTCTTATTGGAGTAAGATGATTCTTAAAGTGGTTTTTGTTGCATTTCCTTAATTATAAATAAATAAAAAAAAAAATGTTTCTCAGCCATCTCTAATTCCTCACTTTTGAAGTCTCGGATCAAGCCTCTCTTGCTCCATCTATTGAGTGGGTCATTTGTTTTCTTTCTCTTTGTTTTTTGAGTAGCTTATATATCTGGAAATCAATATTTGTCAGTGTTTCTGCAGTGAGGTTTCCTCCCACTCTGCGGATTTCTCTTCACTTCCTTGTTTCTTATTGATGCTACAGAAGCTTTTGAGTTTAATGAGGTTCCATTTGTCATTGTTGACCTTAATTCTTGTTGCAGCTGCTGTCTGATTTGAACTCTTTTCCTACGCCTATGTCTTGTAGTCTGCTGCCAACTTTTTCTTCTATTGCCTTCACAGTTGGGGGTTCACTTTGAGTCTTTTATCCATCTGGAGTTTGACTTTTTTACAGGGTGAGAGGTGGGGTTTAATTTCATTCTACAGTGGTGATCCAGTTTTGCCACACCACTTGCTGAAGATGCTGTCTTTTCTCCATTTGTGTCCTTCTTGGCTCCTTGTCAAATATGGATGCTGAAGTGAATGTGCTCAGGTTTGGATCTTTAGTTTTGCTCCATTGTCAACATGTCTGTTTTTGTGCAAGTACCCGGCTGTTTTTATGACTATAGCCCTGTAGTAGTTGTTCAAATCTGGTTAAGGATCGCCCTGTGTTTGCTTTTTCACTCAGGCTTGTTTTGGCTCATTCGGGGTTTTGTTTTCCAAATGAATTTTTTGTTTAATTTATTTTAATTTATTTTTATTGTTTTTTTTTTTTTTTAAATTAATTTTTATTGATGCTTTGAGGCATTTTCTAATTTTCTCAATTCAGTTCAGGCTTATTTCCCTTTCCCCCCCCCCCCCCCCCACCCCATCCAGATCATGGATTCCGCCATAACTGTCCTGCATCTTTCTCTCAGTTTTTTTTTTTTTTTTGTTTTTTTTAGCTATAAGTGATAATCCATGAGTACAAGCATCCTTCATGCAAAACCTATCTGCAGGCTGTTGTGCCCAAACACCTACAGCCCCACCATCCAGTGGGGGGTGACAGGTTGTTTGTTCAATCAAGTTGATCAAATGAGTGTCCAGACTACATTGCTGTAGTTTCACCATTCACCCCAATCGCAGCCCTTACATTCTACCACGCCCCCTCTTCCGCAGGTTGTTCCCTAGGCTTAGAAAAGGGGCACAGGTGGATGAGAGGTAAAACAGTCCACTCTCTCTGGAGCTGTTGACTTGGACTCTGGTCAATTCTGGCTGTTTCCTTTCATGGGCTGACAGTTTGTCCAGGAATAACCTTTCGATCCTACTAATGAAGAACAAGCAATTAGATATATAGGTATTTAAGCAGCACTAATAGTTATGGTAGGTTACTTTAGCATAGACACATGTTTGGATATGTTAATCCATGAATTACAATTTTCCCCCCTGTTAAATATGACAGGGTCTTACTGTGGCTTATAACATCTAACCTGTAGAGGATGTAAGCTTGTGGCATCAGCCATGGGTTATTTCTCCAAGGGGAGAGCCAATAGCCAATTAGATTTGGGATATACAGGCACATGGCTGCCTCTGCTGCACAGTATTTCCAGGCAGGTGAGGTGTAGCTGGTGCTGACGGTCTCCCTGAGTCAAGCAAGACTCCACCGTCAGCACCAGCTACACCTTTCCAAATGAATTTAAGGACTTATTTTTTTCCAAGCCTGTGAAGAAACTCTTGGGGATTTTAATTGGGATTGCATTAAATCTATACAAGAGTTTCGGTAGAATGGACATTTTTACAATGTTAATTTTCCCTATCCATGAGCATGGGAGGTTTTTCCATCTTCTGATGTCTTCTTCAATTTATTTCTTTAAGGGTTTAAAATTTTTGTTAAAATTTTATTTTTTTAACGTACCATGCTGGAAATCTTACCATAGGTCTTGCACGTGCAAACCACACCTCCATTGTAGAGCTACATCACTAGATCCCATAACTGCTTCCTCCTGTTACCAACTTAAAAATCCTCCGCTCTATTGTGAAACACACCACCCACTGATATTAATTATGTTACCGTATTTTCAGTAGAACATCAGATTTACTCCTGTTGTCTATGTATAACTTTATATCTGCAAAGCAGCCTCTTTCTATTTCCACCAACATCTACTGTCTACAGCGTCTGGTCTGGCAACTACTATCATATTTTTTTCTTTCTAAAGTTATATTTTGAGATTTTACATATAAGTGATTTCATGTGGTGTTTTACTTTCTCTGCTCTATTTCAGTCAACAAAATGATCTCCAGAAAAAGAGTGTATACCTCACAAAGTCCTTCAAATTATTCTTTCCCCAAACCAGAAGAGTAAGGGAATACTGATTATTGTATACAGTTTTATTCAGTTGGGAATCATGGGAAAGAGGCTATTCTCATTCATAATATTTTGTCATTATTGCTAGAAATAGGAAATATTTTCCAGCAATAAAATTTGTGAAGATTGGGGGCTGGAGATATGGTTCAGTGGTTAAGAACATTTGTTGCTCTTGCAGAGGACCTGGTTAGATTCCCAGCACCCACATGGTGGCTAACAACCATCTGTATCTCCAGTTCCAGGAGATCTGATGCCCTCTTCTGACCTCTGTGGGCATTGCACAACACAGGTGTACTATGCATGCATGCATGCATGCATACAATACATCCATACATATAAATTAAAATAAAAATAATAAAAAATTTGTGAAGATTGGTTAATAAATTATTTTGGAGATTGAATGTTTGACTAATTGGGCTGAGGAATGCTGAGAATGTTTTAAATGGATTCAGTTCATAAGGAAGATTCAAAAGATTCAAATGAGAAGGTAAGGACTCCTATAGCAATAGCAGTATTAGGCAAAATTTGCCTAATACCAAGGGTAATAAAAAAGCAGTTCTCAGAGAAGCAAGGACTGACCCATACAGAAAAGGAACATTCCAGCATGAATTCAGTACTGCAAGCATAAAAACATAATCATATTCAAACTGCCTCATATGGGAAATAAAAATAAAGTTTAGGTAATAAATATAAATAAGCTAATTTGCATGGCATAATGAATTGAACATTTGGATCAGTACAGATGGGAGCTGAATTGCTAAAACTAAAGAAAAATCAGTACCACTGGTGCTCAGATTTAAATTCTGAAATATTCTGCTTAAAAGTGACATAAAATTGGATTACTGTATATGTTCAAATGGCCTTAAGGATCATCCTTCTTGATTTTTAAATACTCTGAGAAAATTTGGATCTGCCCCTAATAAAAACCAGTCATGAAGAAAATTTCAGAATGATGCAAGAGTGTCAGCCTCAGTAGAATGTAGAATGGCAGAGCAGGTAAATGAAGATGCTTTAGTGAAGCAAGTTGTCTTGGGAGTGCAATGTTCACTTGAAATTATTGGGAATTATTGTACTTGGTTTGTAAAGCCTTAAAATCTCCTTTGACAGTGATATATATATATATATATATATATATATATATATATATATATATCTGTTTGGTGTGGTTAGGGGCTTGGTGCTGGGCACATGATAAACATCAGCTCTGCCACTGAGCTATGTCCTCAGCCACAGAACTATATGTAACCAAGTTTATAATATTTAGCCCAAAGAAAAACGTTTTTCAGCTTTTTTTGAAGGTAATAATGTATTAAAAAGAGGCCATTAGAACTTATAATTAGCCAGGCATGGTGGTGCATGCCTTTAATCCTAGCACTCGGGAGGCAGAGGCAGGCGGATCTTTGTGAGTTCAAGGCCAGCCTGGTCTACAGAGTGAGTTCCAGGACAGCTGGGGCTATAGGGAGACCCTGTCTCAAAAAGACAAAAAAAAAAAGAACTTATAATTATCATTATTTACAAGTGAAATAGTGGCTTCCTGGGTGATATAAATATCTCATAACCTGGCAAAAGGATAATCTTTCCATGAGACGCACATTTTTCTTTGAGTTGGGAAAATGAAAAGGAAGAATTAATGAGAAGAGCATATAGAATTCCCAAAGTCATACAAGACTTACAAAGATATGCAAATGAATGATTGTTATGATATATGATACTATATATATATATTATTATATATATATATATATATATATTACGTTCTATACAGTTGAGAATATACTAATATAATCAAGATTTTGTGGTCCCCCAACATAGGTTTACTATGTTTATTCAAGTCTTTGCTTTAGAAGGTGGCAACACAATGACAGAGAATATTGACTTTTCTCACATCCAAATTGTTAGCAACTATTTTTTAATTGCATATGAGTCAAACATGATGGATAAGTGACCTTAGCATTGGATCTGTGCCAAGAATGGAGAACAAAGTAGACTGCTGGTTTTACGGTTATGTGTAAATGTCCATTCAATGACTTAGTGTGACTCTCTGTTTCCTGTACATATAGTGTCAGTGGTTAAGGGGACATCCCAATTAAAGAGAAAAGTGTTAAACTATGATAACTCCATATTATTTGATGAATGGAGGGCTGAATTTTTAGTCTGAGAAACTAAAGTGGATGGCAGTGTGCTTTTTACTTTTAGAAAGCATATAAGCTTTTCTTGTTTTTCTCTCCATCTGAGAACTCAACAGCTGGCTTCTTCATATTCACCCCATCCCTACCTTTCTGGCCCTGGGGAAATAAACAGTCTGCTCTAGGATAGCATAAACAAAGGAAATGCATATAAAATTTAGGATTTTCTTGATTGCAAGTTAGTAGTTTTTATCTGTTGTTTGGTTATTTGATTTTGAATGCTTATGTGTGACTGAGTACCAGTTTCCTTTTGGGGAAAACCATGACTGATATCAGAAAGAGAATGGGTCTGCAGTGCAAGGCTGGATGAGGAAGTGTCCCCAGACAGAAAATTGAAGGTTAGTTCCAGAGACACTGTGAATTATGGGCTATGTCACTGAGTATGGCCAATTGGAATTGACCACAGCCTGATACGGCATAGCTACATCCCTGTAACAGCCTCCACTGATCCAGCACAGAGCAATTAGAACTGCATTCATTGTCAGAGGGACCAGGGTAGAGGATGGGCTGCATGCAATGGAGGCGACTCTCACAGAACATGGAGTGGGTCAAAAGGGAGGCCACACAGAGCACGGTATTTTCATGTGATTCAGTGAGCTTTTCATATGATCCCAAATAAACTTCTCCTAGTCTAGTCTAAAGGATGAATTCTTTCACCAGTCTTGCCAGTCCCAGACAAATCAGTGCCCTGAATAAGAAACAGAAATTTTCTTTCTCCAGTTTCAGATATCTCAGCTCTTCTCTTTTCTTGGGGGCTTTCAATATTGATTCCCTATATCTTGAGGCCAAGATATTATTACAACATCTCAGTCCATAAATGTTTAGCTATAAGCCTACCCTGTCTCTAAAATGTCCCCTGTAACAAGTTCATACTGGTAGTCAGAAAGTCCAATGGTACTTAACAGTTCATGAACTCATAGTCATCAGTGGATCCATGATCCATATATACTGCAAGCAAATTCCTATACCATTCTTAAGACAAATTCCTATGGGGTCTTCCTAATTTATATCCCTACACATAAAAGATGCTTTCTTTTACTTCTATTTTCCCCCACTGATAAAGATCTTGACTACTAGGTAAGTCAACTGTCAACTTTAAGTGTCCTATTTCAGAATTTCCAAGCAGCCCCTATTAATTTGGTCTGGAACCAGCTAAGGACTTATCACCCTCACAGAATTATCCTGCTGCTGTACAGAGATGACCTGTTTCTCTGAAGCACAAAAAGAACTTCAACTTCTATATAATATTGATATTTAAAAGAGTAGTCTCATGTGGCCACAGTCTCCCCATCCAAGGCATGTGTCCCCAAGAAGAACAATTCTTGAGATAGGTGCTAAATTCATGGATATAACACTGGGACAGCCACCATAAGAAATTCATTTTAGAAAAAGGCATGGCTTGTAACAATTACATATCTTTCTGGGATTGGCTGGATACTGTCACATTTTTATTAATCAGTATGGACTTCTGGCTAACTTTCTTTATGAACCCTTATAAGAACCAGAAGATGAGTCTCTCATTTGGAATCTTGGTATGGAAAAGGCCCCACAAACCCTCAACTAGGCTAGGCCCTAACTACTATCCTAAGAAAGCCCTTCTTGTTAAATGTTCATGAAAGGAGAGACTAGCTTTGGGGCTCTTCACAATAATGCTGTGTACTGTTAAAAAACTAAATTCAGTAGCTTAGGGATGGCTCAATATCTCCTTTGTATTATTAAATCATCCTCTGGCTAAAGAGGCCTCCAAGCTAGCACAGGGACAAGGAAGGACTGACTGTATTTTTGCTTAGAAGGTATTAGATACATTAAACTCTAAGACTATCCACTGGATTTCTGATGGTCACACCAAAAAATACAAGCCTCTCCTTTTAAAAATCCCCAGAGTCAGCATCAGGCTTTGTCAAATAAACCCTGCTACCTGAAAGCCTCACTCAAGATTCCCCCACCTCATGACAGCAATCCTGCCTAAAGGGCATAGTGCTAGGCTTGACCTTCTGGAGCCTGTCTCCCTAGTTCTGACTTCTCAAGCCTCACTGATTGCCAGGAGTTGTATCCCAGATAGGACATGAGTGTCTGTCTGCTAAGTGTCAGTGTAGAGAGCTCACTAAATCTGGATCTTTGTTGGGAAACACAACAGAAACAAAAAAAAACCTGGGACCTGTTGCCCTCACATTTGGCCCTTAGGTAGGGGCAAATATGAGATGAATGTCTATGCCATCAAAGCTTATGCCTTGCAAGTGGTTTATGCATTCCAACCACTAGGACAGAAAGAGAACTGCTCACAACACAAAATGCTCTGTCAGATCTGTTACTGAAATAACAATTTGCTCAAGCCTGTCAAATTCTCAAAGCAGGTGACAATTATTCTCTGAAGGTTCATGTATAAAAATGATCTCATGTCACTTGAATATAATAAAACTGGCCAACAAGCCAGAGCAAGACAGCAATTATATTGCTCACTCTGGTCAGTTTTAATCTCTTATCTTGTCTTTCCATGTTAACTCCACACACGAACACACATGGTTGAAGTTATTGAGCTTCAGACCAAAGTTTCACTCGTAACATGGGGAGAGTCAGGTAATAAGGGTGGATTTTTTTGCTCCCTGAAGCAACCCTTTGAGTTATATTTATAAAATTTATAAAATTTCTATATCTTGAGCTGGAGAGACTGCTCAGCAGTTAAGAGCACTGGTTGCTTTTGCAGAAGACCCATGTTTGAATCCCAGCATCCACATACTACCTGCCAATCTGTAACTACACTTCCAAGGTATCTGATGCCCTCTCTGTCCTCTGAGGGCATTGCACAACATGAGTGCACTGACGTATATGCAGGCATAACACTCATACACATAAACCAAAATAATTTATAAAGTTCTTAAAATCCTTTATCTCCACCAGTCTACTTACCTGGGAGATTCAGTTCTCTAGGACATGACAGAGATTTTATTTACTGGCAGGGAAATTCACTAAAATGTTATAGTTGATTTCTTGACCTTGTCTAAAATGCTTCCATTCAACCCCAAAAGGGGTTCTCTGACACCTAGTACTGCTCTGTCATATTCCAGAAGGAACACTGCAGGAGAAGACTAACAGAGAATTCATCCACATGACTCCACACAGGAGAGTTAGTTACTAACTAACACCTGTGTAGAAACCCTTACTTCTGGGTAGAAGACCTCCCTCTTTAGACTGATAAGTCTTCAAAAGTACAAAAACACTTCTTGAATATATAATTCTTCACTTTGTTCTCTTTATCTGCATTCAGATATTGGCCTGCTTATCATCTCATAAATAATTAAAGGAAAAAAATAGGACACTCAAATAAAGTATCACATGCTACAGGTTAACAATAATCACGAGGACAGGTAGAGAGGGTCCATCAGAAAGCAGAGACTCATTACTAAATTAGTAAAGGAGATCCAGAGTCCTGGATAATATTTCTGCTTGTGGGTCCCCTGAGGTCTCCTATGACACCACACACATTCACATAGATAGGTCATAGTCATTGCAATCATGATGTCATAGTCATAGCAGCTGTCTTGGCAAGCACTGGGGTTGCACAGCACTGGATCTGGTATGTCAAGCATTGTTTGGAAAGGGGACACATGGGCCCCCTCTCTCTGCTGAGCTTTTAAAGCCCTGAGAGATGATCAGTATACAGTAAGCATTATCTTCAGCTGTGTATCCAACGGTGAGCCCACCAGTCTCCAATGGACAGACTGAGATCCAAAGTCACACAGATGGCCATAGCTAAAACAAAATAAATGTAACACAACAACATGAAGGTTGAAAAGGGACTTGTAATGAGGAGGGGAAAGCAGGGGTTGATAAGTAGGAGAGAGGTAAGTGAATGGGAGATGAGAGCTATCAGAGTACATTATATACCTGTAGGAAATTGTCAAAGGACAAGTTTACTCAATATAGAATACCTATAAAAATTAGAAGAAACACACATTTCCACCAAGATATGAATGATGAATAAATTCTGTACAAATACATAATGGTATGTCATCCAAGGGTAAAAATGAGAACAGAAGTATTGCTTCATGCTATAAGTCTGAAATATATCAGTGGTCTTAGCTAAGTGACCAAATTGGAGAAAGCTGCCACATGAATGATTACATTTGTGTAAGGTACATTAAAAAGCAAACAAATAAACAGAAAAGCAGGAAGTTGATTCTTGATTGCTAGGCTTCAAAGAAACAGAGGGTTGGGAGTGGTTGGTAATATTGAGTGGAGATGTAATTATTGAGTTGATAGAATTGTTCTGGAACTAGGGGACTCTTGAGGGGAAGGAAATATATTAGGAAGAGGAGTATGTGGGGATGGAGGAAGGTAGTGGAGGAGAGAGATAAATTATAACAACATAGTGTTATATACAAATGAAAATGTCATGCCAAATCTTTGTATGCTAAATTTAAAATTAATTAAAAATAAAATGAATGAAATGCAGGAAAACCTTTTTACCAGATGGGGATTAGGTTTATGTCAAAGTTCTTCCATAGGTTAAGAATATCCTTGAATCCCTTTGGACTGCCCCACACCATCATTTCCTAACACTTCCTTCTGCTGAGCTGCACTGATGCTCTCCCTAAACAAATACACCCTAGTACAAGTTTCCCCAGCCTACCTTCACTGTGAAGGCCTGGGATAGGAACCCTGATTCAAAGAGCCACAAACTCCCAAGCTGGCCCCTGATTTAACCACTCACAGGCATTCTCAGCACTTTTCACTATTGTGTGGGAAAATCCTCCCTCATCTTTCCACCTAGCACTCAAGAGTCCACTGTCCCCCAACCAACAGAATTCTTCACTGACCTCCTTCTCCAGGTCATCTCACGGATTTCACTTGGATTCTGATAATGTGGTTTCCAGAGCTTCCTTTAAACAGATTGAGGACTTCCTCCATAATATATATTCTAGGTCTCTGCTTCAGTGTTGCACCGCAGCAGATTCAGCCCTTTCCTGACTCCACGTATACCACTATTCCAGCTTCCAAACTCTCTCTTACTTCCTTGTTCTCTCCTCTTCTGCTGGGCCTTGTGTTCTAACTGTTCATGAGTTAATGTTAATGTTAATGTTCATTGTTAATAGCATAAAATCAAGACCAGAACCAATTTGGCACTGACCTCGCACCAGCTACTCGGAGCTGGCAGCATCCTTTACTTTCTGGTTATATTCTCCTTAAAGGTCCAGCCACAACTCACTCAGGCAAGAAAATGAGTCGCACTGCCATTTTAAACCATTACATAAGAATAATTTAAAAGATATCCCAACCACTGCATTGGTCATTTAGTGCATTCTGATAGCTCTCATCTCCCATTCTCTTACCTCTCTCCTGCCTGTCAACCCCTGCTTTCCCCTCCTTACTACAAGTCCCTTTACAACTTTCATGTTATTCAAGTGGGATACAGTAATTGACAGAAAGAAATGTTCTGTTTGTAGATAATCTGCTGTATCCTATGAAAAGAAGTGAACCCCTTGGTTATAATGACTTGGAGTCTCCTTATTCCAAGTTTAGTTCACTTAGACCTGAACCCTGAGGCCTCTACTAGAGGTGTAAGACCTGCCCACATTTGAAACTTAACCTCAAAACTGGACGATGGCTCCACTAGGAATCCTTTTTCTTTCAGAAAACTTGATAACGGCATTTGGACTACACTTGTGTTATGAATTTCAGTGGTTGACATGTGTTTAATTCATGAGTGTGTTCTGTCTTTCCTCGTATTAAGATTTGATTTCTGAAGCAATTTCTCCATCAGTCATCAATATCCATTGATTTGACAGTTTTTACTATGTGGTAAAAATCTTTGATATGATAGTAAGTGTAAATAAGTGGCTAGGGAGATGGCTCAGTGGTTTGGAGCACTGGCTGCTCTTGCAGAGGCCCAGGGTTCAGTTCACAGCACCTGCATGGTAGCTGACAACTGTCTATACCTCTCTTTTCAAGGGATGCAATGCCCTCTTCTGACCACCTTGGGAATTGCACAAGATGGGTGCACTTACACACATACAGGCAATATACTCATATATATATGTGTGTGTGTGTGTGTGTTTGTGTTTGTGTGTGTGTGTGTATTAAACAAGTAAATGAAAAGTCCCAGTCTCTTCCTTCATGAAGTTTAGAAAGGTGTTTTAGAAAAAGGCCTTTCTAAGGAGGCTTCAATTAGATAACACTTAAAGCAACAAGTTAGACATGACTTGATGATAACTGTGAATCTAGGTATAAACACAGCTACAGCCTTGGTTAACATCCCTAATCTCTCTCAGCCACATTTTCCTCTTTTGCAAAACAGATTTTTATTAACTTTTTCCTTTAAATTTTAGTGGTTAGGAGCACTGGTTGCTATAGTAGAAGACCCAAGTTGAGTTCCTAGCACCCACATATTTATCAACCACCTGTAACTCAAGTTCTAGGGGACCCAACAACCTCTTCTAATCTCCACAGGCATTGTATGACATGGGTGTACTTAAATGCATGCAGGAAATATATCATACACATAAAAATGAATAAAATATAAGAATGTATTTATTTATTAGCTGTTATTTTATGTTTTATGAGTGTTTGCCTAAATGTATGTAAGTGTACTCATGCCCTGTCTTGAAATGCTCACAGAAACTAGAAGAGGGTGTGAGATACCCTGGAACTGGAGTTATGGACAGTTATTAGCTGCCATGTGGATGCTGGGAACTGATTCCTGGACCTCTGGAAGAGCAGCCAGTGTCCTTAACTGTTTATTTTTCTCTCCAGTCCCAGAATAGAAGACTTCTTAATTCCACTGGGATGACATAAAAATTAACCAAACATCTATTACAAGCTCTGACACTTGAATTATAGGAACCTAGAACCCGTGAAACCATCCAGTCTTCTCCGCATATATGAAAAGCACTCACTGCTTCACTCTGAGGACCCATATTTAAGTTAATTATAGTAATGGAGTTGATGAAGGTATCAAGAAGATTGTAAAAGGAAAACCCATAAAATGTGCTGAAGGATACCATAAGATTATAGAAAAGCCAAACAGTGATCACTCTGTACCTCACTGTCACTACAATGAGAACATCACTGAAGAGAGAGAATCAAAAAGAGAAGGAAGAAAACTGGGGTTACAATATTTCAAATATCTCTAAAGAGATATACTTCCTTTCCTCTTAAATTACCATTTCAGTTGGCTAAGTAAGTTCTTGAAGAAAATAAGTAATTTACTACAAACATGGGTAAGCTCCTATGTAAGAAGGTGACAGCCAAGAGAAGGGGGGTTTATTGAGGGAGGGTGGACTTAGACATGAAGAACAGCTATGCACTGACTTCTAAGCTGTCTGCCAAGTCCCCCATGACCTCGTGAGTTCTGTGTTCATCCAGTCAGAAGAAAATAACAAAACTGCAGTGCTGGCAAATGTGGCACCACACAGAAGCAAGGGAGCATGTAGAGTTTCTAGTCACAGATTAGGGAGAAGCCTCATCTCCTTGCAGCCTCTCCTGAGCTAGTTAGCAATAATATCAGTGCCAGTGGAATGGAATTAGCTGGACCTGCAGAACTGAGAATTCAACAAGAGCCAGGATGGAGTTCATTCCAATCCACTGTCAGCAAACTTCAATCTGAAGATGACAGAAATGAAGAAAGAGCTTGACATTTTTATTTATGTGTTCTTGCTTTCTAGTCAGCAAGCAGCTGTTTTATTATACAGAAAGAAGCCAACCCACAAATTTGATAGAAAGTCAGCAAAAAAATTCAAGAATTAATTTTACTAAGTGCATACAAATCAAGTGTTCTGTACTCTGGAATGAAAATTAAGAGTATTGCAGAAGCGTTGTATAACACCACAGTACTGGGATCGGTCAAAGCTTCTTCTGAGGCACTTAAATGCGCTTTATAATCTATTTGCTTCAGTTTTTAAATAAAGGTCTATGAGTAGAATAGGAAATGTACATACCAGAAACTAATACTAAATGGAGCAATTCTGATATTATCAGCATTTCAAATATAGGAAAGAATGTTATTAGCAATTCAATATAAACTCTGCCAAGATGAAAATCTTTCTTATTTCTGTTCTGTATATTTAATAGTAAAAACCAAGTATTTCTCTTTGTCCCTCATTTGTGTATATATCATTATATTTTTATATGCATATAACTAATATATATTTATCTCCAGATAAAAAAAAATGGTTATTTTTACACAGTATTTTCAGATAAAGTATAAAATGGTCACTAAAATCTATTAACTTTCATAAGACATAAAGACAAAATGGGATTGGAATTCATATAAATCTATAATTATTTCAAAATGAAAACTAAAATATATAATAAAAATATAAAATATTTAATAGCTGGAGTCATCTTTAATATAATGTATTTAAATGTGTATCTAGAACAACTTAAGTAGCAGAAAGATTTCCATTGAAAAGTTTATGACAACTTTATACTTTCTTGAATTACGATTGATGATTCATAGAGAAATTATGTCCATCAATTAAGACTTAAGTGGCTTAATTATATATTGTTTGCTTAGTGTCTACTAATCCCTGGTTTCAACCTTAGAACCACAAAGAAAGCGAACAATGAACATGGATCCAGTATGATAAGAAACATTTTTCCCACAGCATGTATAAAGTATGTGTTATGAGCCATTACATTATGGTAGGACATTCAGTTTAGAAGGACCACTGAAAAGAGAATATGGCACAGACTTGCGAAGGAAGACAGTGACCCACCCACTATTGTAATTAGATACACAAGAAGTCTCTGTCATATCCCAAAAGGCCTGGGCTGGAGCTAAGAGAGGGTCTACACGGCTGAGCTTGTGGTTGTTCTTGGAAAGGTGAGGGCCCTGGAGAGAGCAAGGAAGTTCCAAGTCCATTCTGCAGTAATTCCCATGTGTCTGTTCATATGATCCTTCATAATGTCCTTCACATATTAAACAATTGTATCTTCCCCTGAGGCATATGACCTGTATAGGCAAATAAACCGAATCCTAGGTGGGAGCCTACGGGAGCTTCAAATCCTAACCAGTCAGGGACGCAGGAACAAACATCTTTTGGTCTGTGACTGCAACTGAAGACAGGACAAGTCAAGATGTTTCATCAGCATTTATATTATATTGTCTCATAAGCAAAAGTTATTCATATGAAGCTCTATATTGAATATATTTGTTCACAGAGGAAAATCAAGAAAAATGTCATTAACCATAATTGATTGTACTCTGATATTTTGTCTTTACACACCAGCGGATATGGTTGTCACACCCTGCAAATTCATCTTTTACAGAATTTCTATGAATTATAAACATTAGCTAGCTGCAAAAGAAGCAAATATAGTTCCTGTGTCCTCAGCACTGTCACACCTTAGAGGTAATGAAGATTTAAATGATAAAAACTAATTTCTCTAGCCTGGTGAGGTGGCACATGCCTTTAATCCTTGCACTTGGGAGGCAGAGGCAGGCCGATCTTTATGAGTTCAAGGCCAGCCTGGTCTACAGAATGAGTTCCAGGACAGCTGGGGCTATAGGGAGACCCTGTCTCAAAAAAGATAAAAACAAAACAAAACAAAAAAAAAAA
>VZQC01012365.1:73100-94559 GCA_009823505.1 Rhizomys pruinosus
GGGGTGAGGGTAAGGGAAAGGGAAATATGCCTGAACTGAATTGGAAAATGATGTATGAAATACACAAAACATCAATAAAAAAATGAACATAAAAAAATAATAAAACAAAACAGAAAACCAAACAACAAAATAGTGTTCAATATCATTAATAATTAAGGAAATGTAAATTAAAACCACTCTCAGATATCATCTCACTCTGATATGTCTGGCTAAGATCAAAAACACAAAAGACACCAAATGCTGGAGACGTTGTGGGGAAAGGGAACAGTCATCCACTGCTGGTGGGAATGTCAACTTGTACAACCATTCTGGAAAGCAGTGTGGAGAACCCTTAAAAGACTCAAAATGAGTGTTTGTATACTTTTTTGTCTTTTCAAGACAGGGTCTCCCTGTAGCCCCAGCTGTCCTGGAACTTATTCTATAAACCAGGCTGGCCTTGAACTCACAAAGATCTGCCTGCCTCTGCATCCGAAGTGCTAGGATTAAAGGCGTACACCGCCACGCCCGGCTTTTTTTTGAGTGTTTGTATTTTTGTAATGAAGCCACTTAGCACTACCTTTCACCTTGTACAAAAGTGAACTCTATATGGATCAACGATCTCAATGTGAAACCTGAAACTGAAAATGTTAGAGGAAAACATTGGCAGTAACCTACAAGATATAGTTGTAAGAAAAGACTTTCTATATCAGGCAGCAGTTGTACAGGAAATAAGGTTAACAATCAACAAGTGGGACATCATTAAACTAAAATGCTTCTATACAGCAAAAGAAACAGTTAAAGAAATGAAGAGAAAACCCACAGAGTAGGAAGAAGTCTTCACCAGTGACACATCTGACAGAGGTTTAACATCCAGAATATAGAAACTACTCATTAAGCAAAAGACAAAAAACAAATGACTCAAAAGATGGGCTAAAGACTTGAGCAAAGACTTCTAAAGAGAAGTAAAGATGTAAGAAACATCTTAAAATTGTTCAATATAATTTGTAATTAAGCAAATGCAAATTAAAACCACTTTAATATTTCATCTTACCCTGGTAAAACTGGCCAAGCTCAAGAAAACAGATGATACTAAATACTGGAGAGGTTGTGGGGAAAGGGGAACACTCATACACTACTGGTGAGATTGCAAACTTGTCCAAACCCCATAGAAAGCAGTGTGTATAACTCTTAACAGACTAAAAGTGAACCTACCATTTGACCCAGTCATACAACTCTTGGGTGTATACCCAAAGTATTCATCCTATAGCAGAAATAAGTGCACAACCATGCTTATTGCTGCTCTTTTCGCAATAGTGAAGAGTTGGAAGCAACCCAGGTGTCAACTGATGACTGGGTAATGAAAATGTGGTACATTTAGATAATAGATTCCTATGCAGTGATAAAGAATGAGGACATCATGAAATTTGCAGGCAAATAGATGGAACTAGAAGCTGTTATGCTAAGTGAAGTAACACAGTTCCAGAAAAACAAACGACATATGGTGTCCCTCATTTGTGGATCCTAGAACCAAATTCTTAAATATAAGTCAAAGTGGATAATTTGTTAGTAAATATAATAACACATTGTCCTTGACTGGATGGAACTGGTGAATGAAAAGCTGAAAGGAGCAAGGGGTTCCCACCATTCTCCTCCCCCCAAAAAAAACCCCGAGAGACCCCTGAGGACCAGATCCTCAACTGACCTTGAGAAAACAAAAACCTTCGTTAATCTGGGCTAACTGTGTGGCCTTAAGTATCCAAAAGAAAGTACAACCAGATACAAATAATCAGTAAGAGCAGAGAAACTGTACTGCAGACATAGAACTTGAGATCTTAGTAAAAAGACAAAAGAATAAAGAGTTCTGTTGTTTGGCCTATCTCCAATTCTTACTGACAAGTGCATCTACTCTGTGGCTGCCATCGTTTTTGGCACTCCTCAAAGACATGAGACACAGATTTTTAACCTCCTAATATGGACTGAGGACTCATGTCTCTCCAAGAATCCTCCAAACCTTCAATGCCAGATGGAGACTACTGAAATACCCAGCTTATGGACTAAACAGCTAAGGGGATGTCAGCCTCATCAGAGTGTAGACTGCCATTGTTGGACTACCTGGGCTGTATCATGGAGGCCAGTGCAGGGGAATCAAGACAGTATGCATGCTTACTGGACTTCATTTTGGGGGACCATGAGAGGGAAATACCCCAATGTGGAGCAAAAGTGCAAGATTGATGGTTGTTTGGGGTTGCCAAGGAGGAACATTTGAGCACTTCCTTAAGGAAAACATGACATCTTTTAGGGAAGAAAAAATACTCCAATTCAAGTGATATGTGCATGTATGTATGTATGTATGTATTTATGTATATATATATATATATATATATAAAACATAGCAATACAAGTTGGAGAGAACAACAAAAGAACTGAAAAAAACTGGAAAAACTCTGAAAAATATGCAAGATATATATGGCAGAGTGTAGGGAATTGAGTAGGATGGGGGGCCATGGAAAGGGAAGTGACTCTAGATTTGATCAAAAAATGATGTATGACCTATGGAAAAAGGTTAATAATAATAATAATAATAATAACAATAATAATAAATGGTAGAAAACACCTTAAGAAAAGAAGTCTAGTGTTTGGCATCCTGATCTTCCCTCCTCTTCTGAAATATTTCTTAAGCCTTAGGTTTAGGTGTTTCATGTTATATGCATCAGCTGGGGCTGAGTATCCAGTTATCACTTATTTTTTTAATTATGGCCAGTTTTGGATATCTGTAGTATTCTTCATCCATTGCAAAATCACTATTCTTTTAGAATTTTCCCCAAGAAAATATCCTGCATGCTGCAAAGAATCACTATAAAATAAAGCAGGGTGACTACTGGCTCCAGGGTATTACAGCTTTTCTGACCTCAACTGCTTTTTCACATAGGGACAGAGGGATGAGTGGCACCCAAGCCACTGCAGGGACTGATGACAGCAGTTGGAATTCTTTCTATCCACATCTGAAAGGGCTGGAATAAAAAAAATTTAAACATTTTATGAGGGCTGAGATCTATAGTTGTGTGTTGAAATAAGTATTTAGAATACAGTTAGAGATTATATTGGTTTAGGAAAATGCAGTATTTCTTTCTCCTCTAGGTTCTATCCTCTCTTTAGTCATGGGTATTTGGCTAGGTTTACAGTACCAGGCTTGAATTCCTGACTATTGAACTGGCCTTAAGTGCAATTAGAAAGCTATAGTTAATCTAAAGATAAGAGTGCTCCTATTGCACCATCAGTGATATCTTCCCAAGCCAGACATTGATGTTGTTTGGATGCTTTATAGCTGGGTAGGAATACTGGTGGCAACTTGTGGATACTATCAGAGCTGATGCTCAGGAAGGAGGCTTCCTGGTCAGATCCAGTTTGGTTCTTCCAAGTCCTGTGTCTGAAGTGTGGGAAGTCAGTAGCAGTAGGGTCTTATCATCATATTCTTAGATTCGACAAAAGGCAAGGCAACAGCCTACATTGTTATAGAGGTTTCTGGGAATACTCTGACCAACAACTTGATGGGAGCTTCCCCATGCCACACCCTGGGAATTTGTTAGATAGTCTATGGCTCCGGGGGGAAGAAATGGCTTCACATGTGGTATAACTACATTTAAACTATATAGATACACATATGTACCATATATAATTTATTTCTTAATATTTCATTTATTTTATTTCTTATGTATATAAGCGTATTGTCTGCATATGTGTAAGTGCACCTCTGTCAAACAATGCCCATGGAGGCCAGAAGAAGGTGTTCGATCCCCCTGGAACTGGAGTTATAGAAGGTTGTTAGGTACCACGTGGATGCTGGAAATCAAACCTGGGTTCTCTCCTAGAGCAGTGTGCTCTAATCTGCTGAGTCATCTCTCCAGCCCCATATAATGTATTTTAAAATAACCCTATAAAACTTTTCCCTGTGTCTTTTTCAAGCGTTCTTTTGTTAGCCCTCCTTTCTCCCTCTCCTTCTGCAATAGTCTGTCTGTTACTTCCCTAGATAAAGTGTGTGCCCCATTTTTCACATTTCCTGTTTCCTAGAGCCTGAAGCCACCTATCCTCCTTCCCCCTGCCAGAGTTCCTTCTCCCCAGCTTCCATGGTCTCTTTCCTCTTTCCTGGCTTCTGCAGTTACTTTGGGTTATATACTCACATCTAAAGATTTGAAGTTAGGGTCCCAAAATAAGAGAGAATATGTGGTGTTTGTGTTTCTAAGTTTGGGTTGCCTTACTCAGTATAATGAAAACAAGTAGCATATATACACAAC
The DNA here is from genome assembly GCA_009823505.1 of Rhizomys pruinosus. Classification (NCBI taxonomy): domain Eukaryota; kingdom Metazoa; phylum Chordata; class Mammalia; order Rodentia; family Spalacidae; genus Rhizomys; species Rhizomys pruinosus. Next base: position 77,372 of record VZQC01012365.1, read on the forward strand.
GGAGTTATAGTCAATTGTAAAGGAAAATGAAAATTTCAGATAAATGCAAACAGGAATATACAGGATGAGGGCACTCTTAACTGCTTCACATGGTGGAGGGCTGATACTCTGCTGTCCCTCCTTGTAAGAAAGCATATCCTATACTGGGTGTGGTGTTGCACAACTTTAACCCCACAACTCAAGATGCAGAAAGTGGAGGATATCTCTAAGATGGAGGCCACCCTGGTCTATTCAGTGAGTTCCAGGTCAGCTGGATCTACAGGGAGACCGTTTCTCACACAAAAAAAGAGAATACATGTCCCCTTTTATTCCATCTGGATCTGAGCCTTGTGAGTTTATTTAATAACTTCTGTACAGTCCTTGTGTGCAATAGAGATATGGCTTCAGGACAGGAATATTGAATAACTTCATTCTATATATAGAAGTGGAAGTTAAAACTGGAATAGAAATTTCATTTTGTGTTTTTTTGTTTGTTTCAACCAGTTACATTCCATTAGACATGAATGAACCAAGAATACATGTACAGGCTTCAGGAGTTGGCCATGTCCACTCCCACCATGGTCTTCCCCATCTGCAAGGCTCCTGTTACAATAACAGGGCAGCTCATCATTAATTTACTTCACACTACTGTGGTTGAGATTTATTAGAAAGAGCATCTTGAGTGGTTACAAGGATAACGCACAGTCCCACCAATGGGTCTGACACAGTCTCGTTTGTCATCTCCATTTCAAATGCAGGTTGACGTTCTTACACTGCAATTTACTTCAGCAAAGACATTTTCAGCAGACTATGATTCATAAATATATGTATGGGAGAATCAGATATGTCTATGAATTCTGTTTCTGGTGGTTGCAAATAGAAGGTCTCATAAATATAAAACATTTTACTTTAGATTATCATTTTCTTGTAAAACTGACACTATGAAAAATTAATTCCTTTAAAGGTAAGGAATCAATTTCATACATTTTATATTTTAATATCTCTGATTCTAACCTTAAAAAGCAAGAGCATAAATGTCAGAAATTCAAATCATGTTTAAAACTTTAAGACAACATATTGAACAGGAATACTGGCCATTGTAGCAACCTTGAGACAGCACTGAAATTCACAATAAAAGCAAAATATAATAAAGACTAAACATGTCTTATATGATAAAGAGAAATAAATATGAATTTGCCTCCTAAGTATAATAATTGTGATTCTACTGGCTGAAATTAGTATTTCAGATTCTAGAGAAACTTTGTCCAAAGAGATTTGACATTATGGATTTGAACTTGTAAAAATCAATCCATTAAGATACACTGGTATAGACATTTCAACAGGACAATTATGAGGAATGAACACAAATCAATTCATTCCTTCATTAAGAAAATTTGAAGATATTTCCTCTTGGTTTGTCAATATTCCATGATGTGTCAGAACCTAAAGAAATTTAACATCTTAATTAATTGTCACTGTGGACCCCTTTTCTTAAATAAACTTATTTTATATTGTTATTATTTGTTTGTATTTTTGAGATGAGTTCACTCTGTAGCCCCAGCTGGCCTGGCACTCACTAGACCAAGTTGACTTCCATCTCATATGATCCACCTGCCTCTGCCTCTGGAGTGCTGGGATTAAAGGAGTGTGGCACCATGCACCCCCAATATCATAATTATGGACGTACCACTGGCTATGCAGGCTTTGTAAATCAGTGATCATGAACAAGAATTCCATCCTGAAACCTCACCTTACATAACAGCATTTATCCAAATTTTGCTCCCAGAGACTAAATGCAAATACTGCATGAAGTGAGACTACTGAATGAGACATTTGTTTGGCTAGATAAGGATGGTTGGAAACTCAGGTGAGCTTTTTGGTTGCTCAGATTCCTTTTGATGTGGTTATTGGTGACATGATATAGAACAGAACTTCTCAGGGTGTGTCTGTATTTGAACTATTATCTTTTTTAAGCCAACATCCTTGACTTGAATTATTTCATTTGCAGTATAAATGTTGAGGAAAATGATTGTGCATCTGGTTTATGCAAGTAAACAGTCTGACAGAGGGACAGACTAATAAATTTTTCCAATAAATAATTCGAACTGCAAGTACATCAAATTGTACCAGAAACATGAGACAAAGGAACTTGTTAATCATGTCAGATTTGGAACTTGTTACTTAGATCATATTTAATTGCTCATGTGGGGTGGTTCTGGTAAGAGCATCCCAAGCTGCATACATGGTGGGCATCATGCCCCCAAGGAATAGTCACTATAAGCCTCATCGCGGAAAACCACCCCGACAAAGTACTAAGATTCTGGGCATCAGCTCTCAGTGTCCATGATGTCTGTTTCCCTAGACACCCAACATACCTCAAAGTGACATTTAAAATTGATTGATATTAAGACCTTCTTTTTACAACACTCAACCTTGAATAGATCTGTCCCTGGATTACGGATAATAATAAAACTTGCCTGATTAGAAACAACATTTTCCAACATCTGAATTGGCCTCAGGAAGTCCCCAGGAACTCTACAACCAGTTAAACATTTTCTCACCCATTCTGTATTATATACCTGCTGTGTACCTGTGTTAGTGTGGGGAATGAAATGTGTAATGTAAAAATTAATGTTAGCAGGGGCCTGGAGAGATGGTTCAGCAGTTAGGATCAGTCGCTGCTCTTGCAGAGGACCAAGATTTGGTTCCTAGCACAGGAATGGTGGATAACAACTGGCTCCAACTCCAGTTCCAGGAGATTGGACACCCTCTTCTGATCTCCTCAGGCATGGACAGGATTGTTACACTTACATACAAGCAGGTATTAGACTCATGCCCATAGAATAAAATAAAATATTTTAGAAGGATTAATGTTAGTAATAAAGAGAAGAATAAAAGAACCCATGATTGTCAATGATGGTGTCTATCAAGTGAAATCAGCTGCACACTGTGAGCTGCAGTCTGTGAAACTGATATACCTTTGCATTTGTGGTTAGTGAAGACATCTGGACATAGTAGAAACACAGAAACTGAGGAGTGCACTGACAGCAGGTGAGATTGGTTATCTCCCTACAATCCATGCTATTGCTGGGAGTGGCTTCCTGCTAGAGGAAGTTTTCTGAGGCACTCACTGTCAGGGCCAGGATGTTTCAACAGCAGAGAGTCCACACATTTTTACATTGTTGAAGCTACCCATCTTTAATCTCCATATGCTAGACAAAGCAAGCCATTTTAAACCACACTTAAGGAAAAATACCAAGTATTGGGCATATCATATAAGACAGAAATATCTAAATTGATGTAAAAATGGTTAGTACTCATTATTACCAGTATAAACTTTGAAATAAGCAGTTAAGTACAAACATCCATAGTGTTAGATTTTAAAGATTGTCACTATGAAAGAGAAGTTAGAAAAAACATCTACTTCCTAGAATACAACAAAACTATTTCACAGACAGTTGTTTTGTGGGATTGCACTGTTTTAAGCTCTCTGATCTTTGTCCCATCACCAGTTCCCTGCAGTGAGTCCTTATCATCTGAGCTCAGAATCTGTCACTTAAAGAATTACCCTTCTCCCTGTTATAAGGGAGTACCTTTTTCCACTGCGTGGAGGAACAGCAGTTGGCCATTCTCCACACCCCCCCGCCCCCCAGCATCATGACTCAGCACTGGGGTATTTTCAGAGTGGTGCAAGGCCTGAGGAATGAAATGTAGACACTCAAGTGTCTGCATTTCCTGCAGGCAGAGCCCCACAGGCCACTCTGACTTGAAGTTTCTGCTTCTATTAGCACTCTGCTGAACCTGACAGAGTGGACTGCCTGATTTTCCCTACCTTTTGCAACAGATATCTTACTTTTTTTCCTGTGAATGACCTACTTAAATTTGACTATAAAATAAATATGCATGAAGCAATTTCAGTTGCATGGTAATATGTGAAAAATAACTTTGCTAATATAATCCACTACAATTTTCTTTAATACAACTCTACAATATTATAACCTTGAAATCACTTTCTCCTTTAATGTTCTTGTATAATTTTTAAAATTAAAGACCAAGGGTTTAATAATATTTTTTCTCTTAGAGTTTATCATCAATCATAATCATTTTTCCATTTCTCTGCTTCATGAATTTAAATGCCATGTTAGCAATTGCTGTTTATCTTCTGTTAAAATTCACTTTCATTTTTTACTGAGTGCACATTGTATGAATAACAATATATATTTAATTGCTCAGAAATCTAGACATTAAATAAAGTAAGTTGTCAAATTTAGATGCAAATGAGGTATACATTTGATGAGAGACAATATGTATGGATTTGTCTATCTGATGCTCCCTGTAATATATTTTGCTTGAATTTCTTTATACTTAGTGTTTAAAGAACATCTAGATAGGAGTGCTCAAGTCTCACAGAATACTTTGCAATAAATATGTGCCTGCTGTTCAATAGGTGAGAAATATATATTTGAAGACACTGAACTGTAGAAATGAATAAACTTTAGTGAGTATATATTTATGTTGCCCATTCTTTCCTTTGTCTCTTTGTCAAAAACAGATCTAGGCAGATTTTGTCTAATAATGTAGACATATTTTAAGATGTAGAATCAAATCCAAAGTATCTTTGAGTTTAGTTGGCAGACATATTGCACCTATTGAAATTCCATCTTTGGAATGAAAAAATTATAGACTGATAGAAGTGAAAAAGAAGTCAACTCATTTTTTTTGTAGGGAGAAAACATGTAAATAGTGACAATTTAACAGTTTAAGTTTTATAAAGGTGTGTAATGAAATGTCCTAATAAGTTAGAAAATATGAAGTAAGCTAATGCTTCCCTACATCTTTTTGAAGAATTATGAAAAAAATGCATGCCAGTCACACTACTAAATTACTATCATAATTTAATCAATATATTTCTACTTAGAAATTAAAGCTTCCAATTCTTATGAAAAGACTGGAATTTCTTATAAAGAGCTCTGATATTAGTAAGGACCTCTTCATGTTTCATAAATAAAAATACTTCATTTACACATATAATTATCAATTTCTCTATTTTATAATTTACTATAAAGTAATTAGGGGAAATGTAAGAGACAGTGATTAAATAAAAAGTCACCATACTTCACAAAAAATTCATGTTTTTTTTTTCTACAGTGTCTCAGATTCAGTTTAAAATGCCAGCTCAAGGTTTTAGAGAGATGGCTCAGCAGTTCAGAGTATGGGCTGCTCTTGCAGAGGACCTGGTTCTAGTCCCAGCACCCACATGGCAGGTAACAACAGTCTGTAACTTCAGTTCCAGGGGATCTGACTCCTTTTTCTGACCTCTGCAGACCCTGCGCAACACCGGTGCACTTACACACAGGCAGGCATCACACTTATACACATAAAATAAACAAACAAATAAATAAATAAATAAACAAATAAATAAATAAATTCATAATCTTTTGCTCACTTTGCAAAACAGAGCCACAATTCAGACTCAGAACACAGGAAAGAAAAGCCCCACATTCCTTCCACTGGGGGAAAATCATCTCTGAAACACTACCACAATTGGATGTGTCAGAAATCCCCACTGCAGTTTTACAATGAGTAACACTTGAAACCATCTCTACTTACCCGTTTACTTGGTAATCATTCAATAGAGCTGGAGGGATATTCAAAAGCCTTTTAAAGATGTTGGATGGAAATTTATTGTGACATTCATTCCAGGTACAATATAGCTCCTGGCTTACAGCATCTCATTCATCCACAACATGCAAGGAATCAGAATATGTATTCAGCTAGTATGGTTTCCTATGTGGTACTGCAGCAGTCTAAGCCAAACATGGCTTTGTGCATTTGGTTTTCATCTACACTGACTCTGCAGAGAGCAGTTCACAGAAGAGGCTAGCCCAGCTGCCTTTTGGATAGACACTTGAGTTGCTTACTTAAGAAAAATATATTTCTTAGAAAAAAAGCTGTCCTTCTCAGGAGCTGTCATTTCTTGGTGCTATGGTGCTATCTTGTTGATAGGTTCATTGTGTGGAAACAGAAGCCCCTGAAGGGAAGGGCAACCTCTGGGACTCACTGAGTAACATTTGACTCTACCCTCTCCCTGATGAGTGCATTGGTATACAGGTCCAGTTTCCAGTCAAGAAAAACTTATGAAAAACGTGGCCCACAAGGCAAAACTCACTGCTCCATGATAATGTTTGGCTTCCCAGTACAGTAGGATGGAAAGCAAAAGAGAGACATACCACATGGGCTGAACTAATCCCTCTAACTGCAGATCACTTCTGATTGTCATGACCTTCCTCCAGTGAAGCATTGATCTTATTACTGTTCCTTTATTTGAATTCTAAATAAACTTTTTTTGCTTGGGTGTAAAAGCCATCACCATAATATGTATCTTACAAATCCATAAATGTTTACAAAGCACCCAGCATACAGCAAGCCACAGGCACAAAAAAGAACATGGAAACTGAGAAAGAAGAAGCCTCATAAGCAGGTGTTCCATCCCATGCTCACTGGGAGAAAGATCTTTAATAAAATGCTGGCATAATACCACAAAATACATAACTAGATTTTGCTTTATTTTGTCCTTTGTCCATTTTTATTTACACTCCTGCTTATGATGCATGCATAGTTAATTCTAAGTAAATATGCATTGTCTTGAGTCTCATAGAAACATAGGCTTTGATGAAGATTTTTCTGATAGTAATTTATTGAGGATTCTAAAGGAAGGAAAACCTGTAAGAAGAGAGATTAAAGCAAGGCCAAAGGAAGAACAGAGGTACTGTGATTTCAGTTGGTTTAGCATTAGAACAATCACCTCACGGATTTCAGTATTATGACTCAAATTGAAGGCCTAGGCAATGTAGGATAATTCCACACCAAGCTCTACCAACCCTGTAGGAGATTCCTACACTGGGATCCCCATGGGAGTGGCCCAGGACACAGATCTTAGAGGAACAATTGCAAACATATTCAAAGAAATCAAAGAATATATAAAGAAAAAGTCAGAGAACTAAGGAGAGAGAATGAAAAACTCAAGAAGGACCTATAGGGAGAGAATGACAAACTCCAGAAGAAAGTAGAAACACTGAAACAGAACACTCATCCAATTAAGAGGAAAGGAATGGAAAAAGCCTCAGAAGTAGAATGGAGGAAGCAGAACGAAGAACATCAAACCTGGAAGATAACACAGAACAACTAAAAAGCTCAAGTAAAGATTATGAAAAATTTTAAAATACACAAAAGTGGAACAAGGAAATGTGGGACACTATGAAAAGATCAAACCTACAAACCTCTGCATCATAGGGATAGAGGAAGGAGAAGAGTCCCAAGCAAATGTTATTCATCAGATCTTCAACAGAATAATAGATGATAATTTACCCAAACTAAAAAAAGACAAACCCATACAAATACAAAAAGCACATAGATCTCCAAACAGACAAGATCAGAAAAGAAACTCCCCATCCCATATCATAGTTAAAATGCAAGATACCCAATACAAAGACAAAATTCTGAAAGCCACAATAGAAAAACAAGTTACATATAGGGGTAACCCATCGTAATTAAAACTGACTTTTCAGTACAAACTATGAAAGCAAGAAGAATGTGGAGCAAAGCATCAGAGTTAAAGGACTACAGATGCCATCCCAGGTTATTATACCCAGCAAAAATATCGACTATAGTTGAAGGAGAGAGAAAAATCTTCCATGACATAAACAATATGATAGAATACATATTCGGGAAACCAACGCTTCAGAAAATACTTGAAGCAATTCAAAGGACAGAAGAGAGGAACAACTATCCCCAGGCACCTTGAAAGAGAAATTAATAAAAGCATAACTGCAGAAGTAGAAACCTAGACCAAAAATGCAAATGGATAATAAGGCAAAAGGAAGCAACACACATCTTTCAGTTATACCTCAAATATTAATGGACTAAACTACCCAATCAAAAGAAATAGACTGGGAGATTAGATTAGGAAACAAAACCCATCTATATGCTGTCTACAAGAAATCCATCTCACTCTCAAGGCTAGGCACCAACTTAAGGTCAAAGGATTGAAATAAAAATATTTCAAGCAAATGGTACCAAAAAGAAAGCAGTTGTTAGTATTTTAATATCAGATAAAATAGACTTCAAAGTAAAAGAAATCAGAAGAGACAAAGAGGGCCATTAAATCTTTATCAAAGGATCATGAAGTTTTCACAATCATGAATATATAAGCACAAAACACTGGTGCACTATGTTATAAAGTCAATTCTCCAAGACCTCAAGGCACAGATTAACCCCAGCACACTCATAGTAGAGGACTACAAAACCCCACTGAGCTTTATGGACAGGTCAATCAGAAAAAGAATAAATAGAGATACATCTAACTGAATGATACGATACACCAAATGGACCTCACAAACATCTATCTAATATTCCTCCCAAATAAAAGAGATTTCACTTTCTACTCAGCACCTCATGGAACATTCACCAAAATCGACCACATATTAGGACACAGAAAAAAAAATACTCAACAAATACAAAAAGATTGAATTAATTTCATCCATTCTATCAGACCACAGTGCAATAAAGCTCAATATCAACACCAGGATAAGCCCTACTATCTACAAGAACACATGGAGACTAAACAACACTCTCCTGGATAATGAATTGGTTAAGGAACAAATAAAGAAAGAAATAAAAGCATTTCTGGAACTGAATGACAATGATAACACAACACAACAAAACCTATGGAATATTTTATAAGCAGTTCTAAGAGGAAGTTTTTAGACTTGGGTGCCTACATTAGAAAAAAAAAAAAAAACAGAAAGCACAGGTGAATGATCTAACACTGCAGCTAAAAACACTTTAGAGACAACAACAAATTAACCCTAAATGTGACAGACAGGAACAAATAACAAAAATTAGAGCAGAAATTAATGAAATAGACACAAAGAAAACGATACAAAAAATCAACGAATCCAAAAGTTGGTTCTTTGAGAGAATAAATAAGACAGACAGGCCTCTAACCCATTTCACCAAAAGAGAGAAAGAGGAACTCCAAATCAAAAGAATCTGTAATGAAAGGGAAAATATCACAATAGACAATTAAAAGATCCAGACAATCATATGGGAATACTTCAAAAACTTATACTCTACTAAGTTTGAAAACCTCGAAGAAATGGATGAATATCTGAAATCCTGGGAATCACCAAAGCTTAACCAAGAAGAGATTGACATCTTAAACAGACCCATAATAAATGATGAAATTGAAGATGTAACAAGAAACTTCCCAACTAAAAAAAAGCCCAGGCCCAGACGGTTTCATGGCAGAATTCTATAAAACATTTCAAAAAGATTTACAACCATTATTACTCAATTTGTTCAGAAGGATACAAGCAGAGGGAAATCTTCCTAATTCCTTCTATGAAGCCAGCATCACTCTAATACCAAAACCAGGGAAAGATACAACCCAAAAGGAGAACTATAGACCCATCTCATTAATGAATACAGATGCAAAAATTCTCAACAAAATACTTGCAAACCACATACAGACCCACATCAAAAAGATCATCCTTCATCAGCAAGTTGGATTCACACCAGAGATGCAGGGATAGTTCAACATACGTAATTCAATAAATATCATAAAACACATAAATGGATTGAAAGACAAAAAACACACTATCATCTCAAATGACACAGAAAAAGCCTTTGACAAAATCCAGCATCCCTTCATGCTTAAAGTCTTAGTGGCAATTGGATTGGATGGAGGGATCATTCCTCTATGTTATCAAAGCCAGATACAGGAAATCCACTGCCAACATCATCCTAAATGGAGAAAAGACAGAAGCATTCCCCTTAAAGGTAGGAACTCGACAAGGCTGACCCTTGTCACCACTCCTCTTCAATATAGAGCTTGAAACACTTGCTAGGGCAATAAAGCAAGAAAAGGAAATTAAAGGAGTACAATTTGGAAAAGAGGAAGTCAAGCTATCACTTTTTGCAGATGATACGATTGTTTATCTAAGGGATGCTAAAAATTCCACCAGAAAACTCCTAGAAAGTATTAAGAGTTTCAGTAAAGTGCCAGGATACAAAATTAACCTAGAAAAATCAGTAGCCTTTCTTTACACCGACAACAAGCAACTGAAGAAGGAATACAAGGAGACCTCAAAAACAATAAAGTACCTAGGAACAAACCTAATGAAAGACCTTAACAAAAAAAATTTAAACCAGTGAAAAAGGAAATTGAAGAAGACATCAGAAGTTGTAAAGTCTTCCCATGCTCATAGATTGGAAAAATTAATATAATAAAAATGTCCATTCAACACAAATTAATTTACAGATTTAACACAATCCCAATTAAAATCCCCAAGAGTTTCTTCACATGCTTGGAAATAAAAGTCCTTAATTTCATATGGAAAAACAAAAGACCTGGAATAGTCAAAGTAACCCTGAGCAAAAAGGGCAATAAGGGGAGGGGATATCTAATACCAGATCTCAAACTATACTACAGAGCTATAGTGATAAAAACAGCTTGGTACTGGCACAAAAACAGACTTGTTGACCAATGGAACAAAACTGAAGATCCAAACATGAGCACATACAATTTCAGCCACCTCATATTTGACAAGGGGGCCAAGAAGACACAATGGAGGAAAGACAACATCTTCAGCAAGTGGTGTTGGCAAACCTGGATCACCACTTGTAGAAGAATAAAGTTAACCCCCCACCTCTCGCCCTGTACAAAAGTCAACTCCAGATGGATCAAAGACCTCAACATGAAACCTAAAACTCTGAAGGTGATAGAAGAAAAAGTTGACAGCAGCCTATAAGACATAGCCATAAGAAAAGACTTCTTAAATCAGACAGCAGTTGCACAAGCAATAAGATCGACAATTGACAAATGGGACCTCATTAAACTCAAAAGCATCTGTACATCAAAAGAAACAACAAGGTATTGAATAGAAAACCCACAGATTGGGAAGAAACTTTCACTGCAATTACATCTGACAAAGCATTTGATTTCCAGAATATATAAACTACTCAAAAAAACCAAAAAAAAAAAAAAAAAAAAAAAAAAAAACCAAAGAAATGAAGAAAAAGAAATGACTCACTCAAGAGATGGAGCAAAGAACTGAACAGAAATTTCACAAATGAGGAATTAGAGATGGCTGAAAACATCTTAAAAGTGTTCAACATCCCTAATAATTAAAGAAATGCAAATTAAAACCACTTTAAGATATCATCTCACTCTGGTAAGACTGGCTAGCTTCAAGAAAACAAATGAAACCAAGTGCTGCATAGGTTGTGGGGAAAGGGGAACACTCATCCACTGCTGGTGGGAATGTAAACTTGTACAGCCACTCTGGAAATCAGTGTGGAGAACCCTTGGAAGACTCAAATTGAGCTTGCCACCTGACCCAGTCATACCGCTCCTGGGTATATACCCACAAGACTCATCTTACTGCAGAGATACATGGATAGCCATGTTTATTGCAGCTCTCTTCACAATAACAAGGAGCTGGAATCAACCCAACTGCCACTCAACTGATGAGTGGATAGAGAAAATGTGGTACATCTACACAATGGAGTTCTGTGCAGTGATAAAGAAAGATGACATCAGGAAATTCGCAGGTAAATGGATGGAACTAGAAGATATCATCTTAAGTGAAGTAACACAGTCCCAGAATAACAAAGGATGAATGGTATCCCTCATATCTGGATGCTAGGGCCAATTACCTAGTTGTAAGGCAAACTGCACAATGTTAATGTGATCTGAAAACAACTGTGCTCTTATATTGCAAATCACTTAACAGGTTCTAGAACTAAGCTACCATTTACTTTTCAGAGTTAGGAAGTTTTGTTATATGGATGAAGGATATGTATGTATATTTTAGGGTAATATAAGATCAAAGGAATGTGGAAAAAAACTAGTTTGTCATGACTAACTACCTAAGTTTGTTATGTCTAACTAAGTTTGTTATGTCTAACTAAGTTTGTTATGTCTAACTAAGTTTGTTATGTCTAACTAAATTTGTTATGTCTAACTAAATTTGTTATGTCTAACTACCATATATATTTTATGGGAGTGCTTCTTAGTATTTCTTTTCTTTTTTTTTTTGGTCTTTTCGAGACAGGGTCTCCCTGTAACCCCAGCTGTCTTGGAACTCACTCTGTAGACCAGGCTGGCCTTGAACTCATAAAGATCCGCCTGCCTCTGCCTCCCAAGTGCTAGGATTAAAGGCGTGCACCACCACGCCTTGCACTATTTCTTATACAAGTCTGCTTGAGCTTTTGTCCAAGTCTTTTCTAAAATATTATACAGTAGTTAAAAGTATCAGGCTGGTATAACTTAGTCTTTCTGGATCCTTAGTGACCATACTTAATGCCCATACCAATTTGGCGAAGGGTCCTAAGGGATAACTTTGTTCCTTGACCTCAGAGGTCAACCAACTCCCAGGGTACTATGCATGGGGGCTTCTTCTGAAATGTCCTGCAAATGTGAGTCACCAGTCATCCTGTGCAGGGAGGTCTTGGAGATCCACTAATGGGACTTCAGGCAGTGTCCAGTCTATAAAGAGGAAAGTCTGTTCATGCTTCCAAAAGGGAAGCCTGGTCTAGCAAGACCTGACTTTTGTCCTCCAGTGGATGGAACTGGTGATTGAAAAGCGAAAAGGAGCCAGGGGCTCCCTCCCCTGCAAAAAACCTGAGTGACCCTTGAGAATCAGATCCTCAACTGACTTTGAGAAAACAAAATCCTTGGTTAATCTGGGCTAACTGTGTGGCTTAAAACATCCAAAAGGAAAGTATAACCAGAAATAAATAAATAGTAAGTCCTGAGAAATTGTACTTCAGGTATAAAACTTAAGATCTTATTAAAAATACAAAAAAAGCACAGTTGTTTTGCCTGTCTTACTGGCAAGTACAGCTACCCTGTGGCTGCCACTGCTTTTGCTATCCTTCAAAGACATGAAAAGACACAGCTTTTCAACCTTCCAATATGGACTGAAGACTCATGTATCTGCAAGAATCCTCCAAACATTCAGTGCCAGATGGGGACTGCTCAGACATCCAGCTTGTGGACTGGGGTTTCCACTTCTTCAGAGTATAGCCTGCCATTGTTGGACTACCCAGGCTGTATCATAGAGACCAGTACAAGAAGATCAAGACAGGACACAGTGCTTACTGGGCCTCATTTGGTGACCATGGGAAAGGAAAGCCCCAGTGTGGAACACAAGTGCAGAATTGATGGTGCTTTGGGCTTGCCAAGGAGGAGACTTCAAACATGACATTTTCAGCCTAATAAAAAAAGCATAAGCTGAAGATGCTAAAACCTATGATATATGTGCCATGCATATATGCATATTTTGGAGTGATGCACATTGTAAGGAGTAACAACAAGAACAGAAACACTAAGTCCAAGAATTGACTGAAATGGTGAACTTCTGCTCAAACAGCAAACTTCTGCAGTGAGAATTTTGAGAGAGACTGAGAAAAAGATGACAAACATCTTTGGCAGAATGCATGAGCTCTGGTGGGGTGGGGGAGCAGGGAGGGGGACACGGTTCTAGATTTGATTTGTAATATAATTTGATTTATAGGAAATGCACAGAGCTTCAATAAAACTTTGGCTTAAAAAAGTTTCTTTCTCAGTAACAATTTACTCTGTAGTATCAGAGAACACTCCCTCTGTGATTTCTTATTTGTGCTTGTTTTTCAAATATTTTATTTACTATTTTTTAGGTTATGGATAGGAGTGTGTTGCCTCCATGTATGTAAATGTCCCCGTACCATACAGTGTCCACACAGAGGTCAGAAGAGGGCACCAGATTCCCTTGGAACTGGAGTTAATGGTGGTTATTAGCTTCTCTGTGAATGCTGGGAATCCAACTAGGATCCTCTCCAAGAGCAGCCAGTGTTCTTCACTGATGAGCCATTTCTCTATCCCCATCATTTATGGTTATTAATACTGCAATGGTTCCATGTTGTATATATGTGTATATATACATTTTGCACACACACACACACAACACACACATATATATGTGTTTGTGTGGTGGGTGTGGGTGGTGTGGGTGTGTGTGTGTATAGAATGGTTTTGGGTGCGTGCAAGTAGCTTTGGAGCTGCGGCCTTGAGGGCGGTAAAAAAAAAAAAAAAAAAAAAAAAAAAAAAAAAAAAAAAAAAAAAAAAAAGGGGGGGGGGGGAAGAAAGGGAGAAAAAAAAAAAAAAAAAAAAAAAAAGAAAAAAGAAAAAATGGGGGTGGGGGTGGGGAAAAAAAAAAACAGCAAGAAAAAAAAAAAAGACTTTTTGGGGTTGTCGCATCCCCCGCACCCCACACAAACACTTTGGTTGGTAGGTTTTGTGGATGACCCGGTGCGCTGGGCCAGAAGGGTCCGGAGGGTTGGGCAGCCATGTGCAGCTGTACCTTTGAGCAGGCTACCCAAAGTAACCTGGGCAATAGCTTGGGAGCTGTGGGCCTTGAGGATGGGACCCAGGTGCTGGGCCAGAGGTTCCGGAGGGTCAGGCGGCCAGTGTAGCTGCGCCTTTGAGCAGGCTACCCAGAAGTCACCTGGGCAAGTAGCTTGGGAACTGGGGCCTTGAGGGCGGGACCCGGGCGCTGGGCCAGAGGGTCCAGAGGGTCGGGCAGCCAGTGAAGCTGTGCCTTTGAGCAGGCTACCCAGAAGTCACCTGGGCAAGTAGCTTGGGAGCTGGGGCCTTGAGGGCGGGACCCAGGCACTGGGCCAGAGGGTCTGGAGGGTCGGGTGGCCAGTGTGGCTGCGCCTTTGAGCAGGCTGCTGGGGCATGGGCTAGATCAGGCATAACCCCCGCCCCCCCGCCATAGGTGAGAATCCAAGTGGATCTTTTTTTTTTTGGAGAAACTTCAGAATAGAAGAGAAGAGTGCTTTGGCTTCCAATATCCAATATAGCAACAAAATTGAAAAACAGACAAGTCCATACTCCATAAACAAGAAGGAGGAAAGAGAACAACAAAAAAAGGCATCTGAAGGAGGAAAGCAAAGCTGTCCGTATTTGTGATCTAAACCACAAAAGGGAAGCCCACATGCCAGGGACCACGATGAAGGGACAACATGGGAAAGGCACAGGATAATCCTGGCATCAAGCTCTACCAAACCTGTAGGAACAGCTACAATGGGAACCCCTTGGGGAGGAACCCAAGAAACAGATCTTAGAGAATAATTGCAGAACTATGCAGAGAAATTAAAAAACTAAAGAGGAATTCAGAAACTAAGAGAGAGAATGAAAAACTCAAAAAGGACCTAGAGGGATACAATGACAAACTTCAGAAAGAACTAAAGGAAGCGACCAACAACTCCAGAAAGAACTAGAGGGAGAAAAAAATCAAACTCCGAAAGAAGTAGAAACACGTAAAGAAGCCAACCCCAAAGTAAGGAGCACCAAGAAGAGATTGAGAAACCCAAGAAGAGATTGAGGAGCTCAAAAAAGAAATGGAAGTACTAAAGAAAACACAGGATGAAACAAAAAGGAATTGAAACACACATTAATCAAGAAGAAAGGAAAGGAAAAAAGCCTCAGAAGTAGAATGGAGGAAGCAGAAACAAAGAATATCAGATCTGGAAGATAACACAGGANGCATGTGGACAACTGTGGGTCTGGGAGATGCCACCTTCCGGGTGCTGGCTGCTGGGTCCTGGGTGCCTGGTGCTGGGTGCTGTCCCCGGGCTGCTGGCTGCCTGGTCCCTCCTGGCGCGGGTTCTGCGCTGGGCCTTCTTCGGGACCTGATGCCCAGCATGAGGACCGCTATGGGTCTCGGAGGAGCGGGGTGCCCGGTGCTGGGTGTTGGGTTCTGTCCCTGGGCCACAGGCTGCGGATTCCATCCTGTTCTGCACTCGGTTCTGGGCCTGGGAGGCCCGAAGCCCAGCACGTGGTCGGCTGTGGGTCTGAGACCTGCGGTGTTTTGGGGGCTGGTCAAGGGGCTGCACGGTGGGCATGGTGGGGTGGGCACCGAGGGGTGGGAACGGCGCTGTGGACGGTAGACCTGGGCTTCTGATAAGCGAGGCTTGCCCAGCGTTTGGTGTCACCGACATTCCTCTGAACAGCAGGATGCAAAATGGACACCAGTGGTTTTCCAACCAACTGCCAGTTATGTGAAGTCAGGAGCTGCCTCACTAGGTTTCCGCCCTGCAGGCTCCGCCCAGGAGTGTGGTGCAGACCAATAGCCAAGGCTGTAGTTGGGATATATTCTTCTGGCCAATAGGGGGCAGAATAACTGGGTAGTGTATTTATTGGGGAGAGGGAAGCTGGGGTGGTGTTGCACAATGGCAGGAATAGAATGTGAAAATAGCCAGTCTTTAGAATGCTGTGTTGCACTGTTTCCAGAATTCTAAGGACGGGGGAAGAAGATGCCCGTTCCCCTCTAGCCCCACAATATCAGCTCTGAAATTCCTTTAGTGTTTTTGAGGAACTCTGCCTATGTAGCCAAGGCCTGGTATTTGGGGTAGAGGCTGACATCCTAGCATTCTTTTTTTTTATTTTTTATTTATTCTTTTATGTGTATGAATGTACTGTTCTGTATGCAGGTCTGTGCACCCGTGTCGTGCAATGCCATGGAAGTCAGAAGAGGGCATGGGATTCCCCTGGAACTGGAGTTAAAGACGGCTCTCAGCCGCCATGTGGGTGCTGGGGATCTAACCCGGCTCTTCTGCAAGAGCAGTCGGCGCTCTTAACCGCTAGGCCATCTCTCCAGCCCCCATCCTAGCATTTTGAAAGCTAAGGCAGGCGAGTCTCAAGTTAGGGTCCAGCCTGGTGTACACACTGGGATCCATTTCACAAAAAAAGTAGTGAAGTGATAATAATAATAATAATAATAATAATAATAAATATATATTATTTTTAATTCTCCATGCGGATGGGAATGTATTTCAGTTGGAGAAAACACATATTGAATAAATTTTAAAAAGAAACAAAAGCCCTCCCCAAAACCTGAGGACCAGAACCTCTGCTGACCTTTAGAAAACAAAAACCTTGGGTTATCTGGGCTACCTGTGTGGCCTTAAACATCCAAAGGAAAAGTATAACCAGAAATAAATAATTAGTCCTTCAACACAAAGGCTATGGGATTTGCCTGGGAGAACATTTCCCTGGAATGAAAGCCTGCCTTTGTTTACTTTGAATTCAGACTGGTTTGGCTATACCCTCCGTGTTGGGAACCTCTTGTCATGGTGGCCATATAGGGGGAAAGGGGCACTC
>VZQC01012365.1:95485-145419 GCA_009823505.1 Rhizomys pruinosus
ATACACATGCTCACAGGGCACCATTAACCTACTATGCCCTCTTCGGTAGGGCCCAGAACCCTGTCCTCCAGCCTTGTCCTTTGGTGCAGATAGTAGTCCTCCTCTGTCCCCCAGCATGCTGAGTCTCTTGCCCAGCTTACCACTGCACTTTTCACCTCCATGACTTGCAGGTCTAAGGGCACACTATCCCCCCCCTTCCGTTTTTTTTTTTTTAATTTGTTTTTCTTTTTTATCTTTTTTTCTTGTTTTTCCCCCTTCCTAACTTTAACCATCTCCTTAGGTCACTGCTCCCTGAATGAGCCTCCTTCCATAATTCCTTGTCTCCCTACCAGTGAAGCTTATTACAAAGGTAGGTGCATTTGCACAAGATACAATGTTAGAAGGTCAGATTCTTTTTTTTAATGGGCTACAGCACAGTATGTTTTGATTGATGGTCTTTGATCCTGTTGTCTCCAAATCTGTGACTATGTTGTTACCATTGACCTTTTACTTTTGGAGGTTCTAACTTTCTTGTTAGGAAATTTTTGTAATATATAATTGTTTGTTCTTTATTAGACAAAACACTAGAACAATTATCGTGCTATCTCTTTTTTCTTTCCTTTTAACAAGTATATTATGAAATAATTTATATTGTGAACGTTTGGGGGGGTGGTTTGGGAGCTTGTTTGGGTTGGGGGTTCTGGTTGTTTGGTTCAGAGTATGTGTGTGTTCCAAAAGAACCAAGTATTTTCTTACTTTAAGCATTTCATTTCTCTTTTGCATTTCTAACTTCTGTTCTCAAGAATTTTATACTTCTCAAGCTATAATAATTTTAGATATAAGAATATATTATTATGGGGTGGAGAGATGGCTCAGCAGTTAAGAGCACTGCTCTTGCAAGAGTCGTGGGTTCAAATCCCAACATCCACATCCAGAGTTCCAGTTTAGGGGATCTGACACCCTCTTCTGCACAACATGGGCACACTCACATGCATGCACCCAACGCTCTCATACATGTAAAATAAAAATAATTTTTAAATATTAAATAGAGTATATTTTTATAAGAATTACAAGAACTTGAACTCACTGTTACTAGCATATAGAAAGAATTCCTGCTGATCTGATATTCAACAGCAATTCTTTTTAATTTCATTAACAATTTATGCATAGATAATTTTGGCTAATGTATAAGATATGTGATATCTCAAAAAGGGCATTTCTGCTTAAGAGATGCATTGATCTTTCTACTTTAGTCATAAAGTATGAGCTATACAGTTCATGATTGATCAAATTTTTTTTTTCCTGTTGAGCAAGTTATTTCTTAATGTTTCTGATTTTGAAAAAAAATGATGGAATTCTGTTTGGCTATAAGTAATTACAAGATTTTCACCTAAAATATTGGATTTAAAATTTGAATAAAATTTTTAAGACTTAGTTATTTATGTGGGTTTCATTTTTTTGATGGTATGTTTATTTGTTTGTTTGTTTGGTTGGTTGGATTTGGTTTTGTCTTTTTGAGGTAGAGTCTTCCTGTATGCCAGAAGGCCTGGAACTCACTACCGTAGATCAGGCTGGCATTGACCTCACAGAATTTCACCTGCCTCAGCCTCCCAAGTCCTGGCCTGCCAACACTGGCTTCTAAATTTCATTTTAAATATATTGTTATTTTTCAGCTTTTACTGCTACTAATGACCCTGTAGGGATTCCTTTGGCAGAAGCATTTAGGAAGACAGCAAGCAACCCCATCCTTCAGGCTGGAGTCCTGCTGGTCTCCTGCTTGCCTTTGAATCCTGCCTGGCATCAACTGTCTTTGATGCTTTGGATTTGCTAATAAGAATCATTAGAGACACATGGTTATTCCCAGTAGAAGTTCCCATAAAAACCGGGAAGTGGAAAATGATCAGAGAGGGGCCAGCAATAGTGAGAGAACTAGTTATGAGAAAAGCAATATACAGTGCCCTGGTCAGATGGGGCTGTGCTTACTAGTGATTTAAGCAAAAGCTTGATTGAAGAAGTACCTCGAGTGTGGTATGAAACTTTAATGGCTGTGCTGAGTCTCTTGATGGGATACAGAGTTTATAAATTAGGAGAGGCACTGGGTGAGGTGCTGCATGCCTTTAATCCCAGCACTTGGAAGGCAAAGGCGGGCAGATCTATTAGTTGAATTCCAACAGTCTACAGATCAAATTCAAGGAAAGCTGGAGCAACAGGGAGACACTGTCTCAAAAAAAAAATAGAGTGCACAGAGCTTAGATCAGGGATTTCCCAGGACCACGTGAAAAAATAAGGAAGCTTTTCCCTTAGATCTTTGATCTCTCTTTGGGCCGTCTCTCCTACGTGGGATACAGCCTTAATAACATGGAGCCGTATCCATGCCCCTTCAGCCCCAGATTGTTACACACACACACACACACACACACACGCACGCACACACACACACATTCTGCTATTGATTTTCAGGGCTCGTACATCTGCTATAGGCCCTCTGTGGTTTACAAAACCTTTTTATAATCCTGTGGGCCCCTACACTGGTCAAGTAAGCATGATACTCCATAGCACTTAGAAGCAGAATCACCATTCGGGGTTTGTCCCCACTCACTCTATCTGGCTGTTTGGCTTCACTCTAGCTGTGCATCTTCACGACCATCACACAGCTTATGCCACCTCTGCTACACTTGTAAACACTGTGCAAACAATCCACCACGCAGGATTTTCTCCATCTTTGTTTCACTTATGGGCTTTCCCATAGAAGATATCCTGCTATCATTTTTCCTCAGCTCTTGCTTTTCCCTAATACTGCCTGGACTATGCCAATTCTGTCACAAGAATTTCAGGGGGGTGGGGGATGTTACATACACACATAGCATCCAGCCACACCTCTGCCTCATGTTCCCTAGTTACTAGGCTAACAATAAGCAGACTCTCCAGTCTTACTACAGAGTTTATTAGTTTTTCTTACAAAGTGAATGAACATAACTACTCTTACAAGAAGAGCAGCGATTTTTATTTTCCAATATGGCAGCTCATAGATCTGAATTCTGTGTCCTCTGCCCATAATGGCAAAATTGTGAGAGACCCCCTAGCACCATGTGGTGGGTTTTTTATTTGCCCCTGGCTCCAACGTGGCACCAGCAGCGTCCCAGGTTCCCATTCTCAGGAGGATCGCAGGAAGGCCAGCAGTGTGGGAACCTGCTGTGAGCACAACTTTGCCCTTCCCTGTAAATAAACCAGACTCCTTTGTACTTTGTAGCTTATTGCATGATAAATCCATATAAACAAGATATATTTTATCTCACACATACTATACTGAAGCCAGGGGCTGAGGATAGGGCTATAGGCATGGTGGTCACCCCTTTAATCCCAGCACTCTGGAGCAAGTGGCCAAGTCAGAGGCATCCTAGCCTCCATAGTGAGTTCCAGGCCACTGAAACCTACATGCTGAGGCACTCACGTATAAACAACAGAAAACAAAAGAAAACTCAATTAATGAATCTAATGTGTAACATTTGTGATAGGGGCTCCTGAATTTGAAGAGATGGAATAAAATTACTAAGATTAGAGCCACTGCTGATACCCACTTTTCATCCCATCATTGGGGAGGAGGTAGAGTTAGGAAGTTTAGGAGTTCTCTTCCTTCCTGTCTTCTTAGAGGAAGGTTGGCATGAGCTGCACAAGGGCCTGCTTTAAAATAAAAATAAAGTGTCATGTGGTCTTGCATCCAGTCTTCCAAGATGTTCCTCCTCTCTGGACCAGGGCTCACAGTTCCCAGGACTGCAAGACCCTGAATTGTTCCAGCCAGCTGGTTAACAACCCAGGCCTTATCCCTGGTGTGTGTGTGTGTGGGGGGGGGTTGGAAGTGATGCCCAGTGAAAGAAATAGAAAGAGAAAAAGAGAATAAAGAAGGGATGGTCTCAAAGATGAGACCCACAAGGGAATAACTCAGTTTTATTACTGCACTCCGGCATATATATACTGGTCCTTGTGGGGGTTGAGGCATACAGGATTGGGGGTTGGGACATACAGGATTTCGTGCCATATGCTCCACATCACTACAGGAATGTGACAATGCTTTCCCCAAAGCATCAAAGACAGTTGGCGCCAGGCAGGTTTCAAAGACAAGCAGGAGATGAGCAGGACTCCTGCCTGAGGGATGGGGTTGCTTGCTGACTTCCTAAGTGCTTCTGCCAACAGAATCCCTACAGTGTCATTAGTAGCAGTAAAAGCTGAAAAATAACAATATAGTTAAAATGTAATTTAGAAGCCAGTAGGACTTGGGAGGCTGAGGCAGGTAAAATTCTGTGAGGTCAAGGCCAGCCTGATCTACAATAGTGAGTTCCAGGCCCTCTGGGGCTACAGGAAGACTCTGCCTCAAAAAGACAAAACCAAACCAACCAAAAACCACCAAACAAACAAACATAACATTAAAAAAATGAAAACCACATAAATAGTTAAGTCTTAAACTTTTAATTCAAAATTTAAATCCAATATTTTAAAGTGAAAATGTTGTAGTTAAGTATAGCCAAACAGAATCCCATCATTTTTTTCACAATCAGAAACATTAAGAAATAACTTGTTCAACAGGAAAAAAATTTGATCACTTATGAACTGTATAGAGCATACTTTATGACTAAAGTAGAAAAATCAATGCACCTCTTAAGCAGGAAGGCCTTTCAAAAGCATATATTATTTGAGATATCATAGTTTTTATCTATTAGCCAAAATTATCTATGAATAAATTGTTAATGAAATTAAAAAGAATTTCTTCTGGATATTAGGTAAACAGGAATGCGTTCTATATTCTAGTAACAGTGAATAAAATAAGTTCAAGGTCTTGTTATTCTTGATATTCTTGCTGGGCATGGTGGCACACGCCTTTAATCCTATCGCTTGGGAAGCAGAGGTAGGTGGATCTTTGTGAGTTCAAGGCCAGCCTGGTCTACAGAGTGAGTTCCAAGACATCTGGGGCTACAGGGAGACCCTGTCTCAAAAAGACCAAATAAATAAATAAATAAATAAAATAAATATATTCTTTTTAATATTAAAATATTTTTATTTTATGTGTATAAGAGTGTTACATTCATGCATGTGAGTGTGCCCATGTAGTGCAGTGTCCATGGAGGACTGAAGAGGGTTTCAGATACCCTCAACTAGAGCTCTGAATGTGGGTGTTGGGATTTGAACCCAGGTCCCTTGCAAGTGCAGTGCTCTTAACTGATGAGCCATTTCTACAGACCTATAACAATATATTCTTTTGTGGGGGGTGGATCTTGTCAAGACAGGGTCTGCCTGTAGCCACAGCTGTCCTGGAATACACTCTATAAGCCAGGCTAGCCTTGAACTCACAAATATCCACTTGCCTCTGCCTCCCAAGTGCTGGGATTAAAGGCATGCACCTTCATGCCTGAGTAACAATATATTCTTTTTTTTTAATGTTTGAAAATATATTGAAAGCCGGGTGTGGTGGTGCATGCCTTTAATCCTAGCACTTGGGAGGCAGAGGTAGGTGGATCTCTGTGAGTTCAAGGCCAGCCTAGTCTGCAGAGTGAGCTCCAGGCCAGCTGGGACTAATAAAAGGGAGACCCTGTCTCAAAAATATCAAAAACACCAAAAAAAAAAAAAAACAAAAAACAAAAAACGAAAAGAAAATATATTGAAACCATAGTAGCCACAAAGACATAAATATCTATAACACATACAGTGGTCTAACATGTTAACATAAATATCTATAATACACACAGTGGTCTAACATGTTAACATAAATATCTATAATACACACAGTGGTCTAACATATTAACAAGGTGAAAAATAGCAGGAAAATATACTGGTTTACTAGGTAATACAAGAAAGCATAAAATGATCAGAGGTAATACATGCATGTGTGTGTATAGGCTAACAATATATTCTTATAACTCAAATTATCATAGCTTGCAAACATAAAATTCTTGAGAACAGAAGTTAAAAATGCAAAAGAGAAATGAAATGCTTCAAGTAAGAAAATACTTGGTTTTTTCAGAACACACACACATACTCCCCAACCAGACAACCAAAACCCCCAACCCAAACAAGCTCCCAAACAACACCCTAAACCTTCACAATATAAATTATTTCATGATATCCTTGTTAAAAGGAAATAAAAAAGAGATTGCACAAATGATCATTGTTCCAAGAGTTATCTGATATCTCTATGAGCATTCAAGTTGTATCTGTGGGTTATCTATAGGTCCATGAGTTCAGGATATTACAGTGTTTTCCTTCCTCGTGTATCTCTGCAAAGTTCCAGAACTGGTGGGCCCCTTTCCTTAAGGTCTTGAGCAAAATGTCACTCCTCTAGTTTACTGGTTGCACAAACAGGAGTTCTGCAACCCCCCAGTAGATGCCAACATGGCTCTCCCTCCCCCTCCTCCCGCCCCCCCCCACTTCCTTGCCCAGAGCACAGTAGCTTTTAGTATATAAACACACTGCTGGCCTAATTAAAACTGACTCTACCTCCAGACCATCCCTTTAAATCAATTTATTTTATTTCCCATTGGGTAACTTCTCATGGTCCCTTCCCCACTCCTTGCCAGAAGCTCATCCTAGGAACTGTCTCCTGCCAGCAGGAGGCTTGTAGCCTTGTGAAGCTTTCAGCCTCATTCTAGGAGGGAAGAACATCATGTGGATTGCAGTCATGTGTGACTAAAGGACCAACAGATGATATATTTAACCAACAACTGGCGTCCAACGTGGCGCTTGACTTTCCACCAGAAGAAAGAAGAAAAATGGTATTTTCTCGGGCTTCCTCTCTCAGTTCCTTTTTCCCCCATGAGAGGAGAATATCTCACAGGGTTCACTATGAAGGAGAGAAGTACCTGCCCCTCGAAGTAGGATTCAGGGTAATGGCCAGGCTTTGGCCCATCTCTGTGGAAAAATTCTCTTTTTCATGTGAGATTAGTCTTTGATCTGTCTTTCCCCTAACCACTAGCATCTCCTGCCTTTCATTATCATGGGAAAAGAATAGACATGCCAGAAAAACCCACAGGGTAAAATTGTATTGGTGGCATGCCCCAGGCGCATAGAGGGGCCAGAGCGCTGGGCTGGGGGCCGGAGGGGCCCTGCATGGGGACTGAGATGAATGAGCCAGGTGCAGCCAGTGGCTGCATGGACTCTCGCTCAGCCCTGCACTGCCAGGGCTCTGCCACCACTGCCCAGCAGCCCCACCCCTCCCTTTCACTCCTAGCCACTTTCCTTTAAAGGGCCAGAAGCACCCAACCTTTAGCTACTTCCCTCTCTGCCACACAAAAACTGTGCCAGATCACAGATTACCAACACCTTCATTTGCAGGCATTTCCCGTTAATGTAACCAAAATCATTTCTCAGTAAAGAATAAACAACACAGGTACTCCAGGTTTGAGTGCAAAACTACATTTCCCAGAATTCCTTGGGCCTGTCGTAGTCACGTTAACTGCCTGTTGCAGGCATTTTTTTTTTTCATTTCCTTTCCTTCCAGGCTGAGGAACTACATTTCCCAAGGGGCTTAAGACCTGTTGCCAATTGAAAAATTTCAATATGGTTCCAGGTCTTTTTGGTTCCAGTTTTTCCAAAACATATTCTGAAAAAAATTTACCTTTGAACTTTGTGTTCTTTCTCATGATACTTGTTCAAAATTGAGGTAATTGTACTGTTCTTGCACATCGATTTTTATCTCGAGATAATATATTTTAAAATGGCCATTTGAAATATGTTAAGATAAATTACATCTCAAGCATGCTTTTCTAAATCTGATACATGGGTACCCAAAAACATCTTTAAATGAATTGTGCACAACTGATCAACTGTTAAGTCCTAGGCATTTCAAGGTCAATCAATCAATTAAGGTTCTTAAACAGTTCTAATATTAATTAATAAAAGAAGTTCCTGAATAATTTTGGAGCCTTTTAGATTTGTTTTCTTTTTTAATTTATTGTTTTACATATTTTTTGTACAAGATTATGTTTCAAATCGAATCTAGACCCGTGTCCCCCTCCCAACCCCCCCGCCCCACCAGATTCACCCTTTCAGTCTGTTCTTTGATGCAGCCTGTTTCCATTTTTAAAAATTCACAAACCCCTGGACCACATGGTTTGTAACCTACCACCGAGCGAAAACAAGTCATCTTAATTCATGTCTGTCTAAATTTAATACCATTATATTTCAGCAAAACAGTTTTGCATGGAGATTTTCAAGCCAGCTTGGTCTAATAAAAATTAAAACTAATTAATGTTATTTAACACCTAGTCATCATTTTTAGGTTTTAGTTAAAAAATTAACTTGTGTGATTTTTTAATTTACATAAATTTAGTAAAGGCTAACTCTAAAACCAAAATTGATTTTTCCCTAACTCAGGTCTGCCAATATATTTAAACAACTAATAAATTATTTAATTTATTAAGGGAAATATAAATTTACTCTTGTAATAGGTCAAAGTTTTATTAAGTATGTCCTGTCATCTACTGGATGTGATGCACCAGTGACCAGTAGGATCTGTAGAACACTTTCTATAAAATTTATATCTTAAAGTTATACATCTAAGGATTGTAATATATAAAGGTTATAATTATATATGTGTAAACTTTATTTCTACAGGATCTAGTCTTAATCAGGTAACTTAAAGATCACAATGTATGTTGAATCAAGGTTCCTCTAACTTAATTTTAGTTATGATCAAAATCTATTCACATATTGGATAGTGGTAAACTAAATTACATATGTTGTTTAAAAATTGGTCTAATACTGTCAAAATAAAAAAATTGGTCACACTTAAATTTATGTAAACTTCAAGTTACTTTAAATACCGATCCATACTTCCAGGTAAACAGCCTTGACATTAATGTATACCCAATGTCTTTTTAAAATGCTATCTGTAACATCCCCTTTTATGTACAAGATACTTTAGTTTTAAAAGACAATATTTTATCTCTTCATCAACAATGAACCTCAGAACATCGGTTCCCCTATGGATACATATGAGGTACTATGATTTTCAGAAATAATATATTGTATTCTAAAATAAGGTAAAATTAATGCAATGCCATCCAATAGATGGCTCAACATCTTGCTTACATTAAGAGACATTAAATCACTTGGGAGGATATTCTCTTTCTATTAAATATGTATCAAGGCCAGGTACTATACTGGCTGGGATTTCTCCCAACAGCCAATTGCATCGGTAAAAAAAATTACAGCTGTCTTTTATCAAGCTAAAAATCAGGCCCAATAAATCTATCAAGGCTAAAACAAGGGCCATGAATAATTTCAAGTACTAAACTGATATATTGTTTTGCTTTTCAAACTTAAAATTAAAGGGCTAAACTATGTTATTCTTAAAAAGAAATTTAATAAGCCTTCATCCATTTATCTACTGAAATGATAAATGAGGAATTTTCTACCCACAAAAATATAAAAATGGTATCTCTAACCACCTGTGTTATACCAACACACAATCTAGTATAATAAATAATGTTTACTTAACTGCCTATGCTCTTACTATTCATATTCCATCAGTAAATGGCAAAAAGCACCCTTGAGAGCCAAGACTCCAGCTCAGCAGGAGGCCATCTGCAGCCTCACAATCCACACCTCTGGAGAAACTAAAAGCCAGAGCTGAGTCACCAGCCTCCTGCTGGAAAAAGGTTTAGACAACCTGGGTGCTATCTTCAATTTCAAAAATGGTTTACTCCTTTCTCTCACCTGCCCTCCCCTGAAAGCCTGGAAACTGCTGGCTAAAGAAAAATCTACAGGAGACAATTGTGACTGACTTTGTTCCATCAATTTAGTTGCATGTACAGATCACTTCAGCCAGGCTTGGGACTTTAGGGGTGCAAGTAAAAAGCACCATCTATGTTAAAAGGGGTATCAAGTGATAGCTGTATGTTTTCATGTATATGATAAGGAATGTTACTTTTAGAAGTGATGTAATGCCGGCTCCTCCAGCAGGTAAGATAGAGGGGAGAGTTGGACCAGCCTGTCTCCCCTCCAGGGTTGAGCAGGATGTCGAGTGTCGATGACCCAAAAAGAACCACTTGGTGGTCGGGAGTCTCGTCAAAGCAAGGACTCACTTTATTGCATCAGGCAGCTGCTTATATTTGCTTGGTGGGAGGGGTGGAGAAAAGAAGGCGGCAGAGGAGATACATAGAGTGGGGAGATAGCTTTGGGACAATAGTAATTCACCACATTGTTTGTATCCGGGTAGAGGCACTTTCAGGTTGGGCTATGCTGATTCACTCCTATGCAGAAGTGACCAGGCAAAGACAATTCGCCAAACTCCAGTCAGGCTCAGGGGATTACAGTAGGCCACATTCTCTTCCAGGCCATGTGTATGGAGGGCCCACAGGTAGAGCGCGAGTATGGAGGGCCCGCAGGTAGAGTGCGAGTATGGAGGGCCCGCAGGCAGAGCGCGAGTATGGAGGGTCCGCAGGTAGAGCGCGAGTATGGAGGGTCCGTAGGTACAGCGCGAGTATGGAGGGCCCGCAGGTAGAGCACGAGTATGGAGGGCCTGCAGGGAGAGCGCGAGTATGAAGGGTCCCCAGGTAGAGCGCGAGTATGGAGGGCCCGCAGGTAGAGCACGAGTGTGGAGGGCCCGCAGGTAGAGCGCGAGTATGGAGGGCCCACAGGTAGAGTGCGAGTGTGGAGGGCCCACAGGTAGAGTGCGAGTGTGGAGGGCCCACAGGTAGACCGCGAGTATGGAGGGCCCCCAGGTAGAGCAGAAGTATGGAGGGCCCACAGGTAGAGCACGAGTCTGGAGGGCCTGCAGGTAGAGAGTGAGTCTGGAGAGCCCACAGGTAGAGCATGAGTATGGAGGGCCCACAGGTAGAGCATGAGTATAAAGGGCCCCCAGGTAGAGCGCGTGTATGGAGGGCCCCCAGGTAGAGCGCGAGTATGGAGGGCCCACAGGTAGAGCACAAGTATGGAGGGCCCACAGGTAGAGCACAAGTATGGAGGGCCCACAGGGCCCAACGATGTCATTCACATACCTGTACGTCTTTGTATGTCTTTATGTGTAGAAGCAATGTTATTTTAGAGATTATGTCATTCACATATCTGTATTTTTTAATGGGAGAAAATACATTACATTTGCTTTGTCATTTTTTAGAGTTAGACCACTTAAGGGCAAAGTTACATACTCAGTGGGTCTCTTTGCATCTCTTATGGTTTAGGCTTCGATGCACGGGCATCAGTTTCCATGTTTAAATCAATAGGTGTAAATGCACTTGAGAGTCGTAGCAACTGGCCTATAGCCTCTGTGCTCAGAGAAATATCTTTTAAACAAAAGCTCTGTTACCTGCAACCTAAGTTCCCCTAGGCCACCAGGATTATCCTTTTTGTTAAAACGAATTCTCATCTCAGGATGTTGACTTTCTAGTTTGTCAAAAGCCAGTTTGGGGTTAGAGTTCAAATGTCTTTAGTCCAGTATCAGACCATCCCAAGAAATCTTCTGGAGGACTGTGACATCACTGCTCCATTTTAATTAAAAAAACAAAGTAGGGGTTGTAGGAATGAGACTTTGGCTCTAAACAAGAAACTGCAGACCCTGTCCTGGAACTTCGGAGAGTATCTGATATGTCTATGAGCATTCAAGTTGTATCTGTGGGTTACCTTTAGATCCATGAGGTCGGGATATTGCAGTGTTTTCCTGCCTCGACTATCTCTGCAACGTTCCAGAAATGGTTGGCCCCTGCCCTTAAGGTATTGAGCAAAATGTCACACCTATAGTTTATTGTGCACAAACAGGAGCTCTGCAGCTCCCCAGTAGGAGCTAAGGTGGCTCATGCTCCCCTTCCTCCTGGCCCCCTTCCTTGCTCAGAGCACAGTAGCTTTTAGTATATAAACACACTGCTGGCATGAATAAAACTGAGTATATCTCCCAGACCATCCCTTTGAGTCTGTTTCTTTTATTTCCTGTTGGGTAACTTCTCACCGTCCCCTGCCCACTCCTTGCAGAAGCTCAGCCTAGAACGTGTCTCCTGACAGCATGAGGCTTGTAGCCTTGTGAAGCTGTCAGCCTGATTCTACGAGGGAAGAACATCATGTGGATCGTGGCCACACCTAACTAAAGGACCAACATTCGATACATTTAACCAACATATCTGCACCAAAGGATGAGGCCAGAGGACAGTGCTCTGGGGCCTTGCCAATGGGGACATAGTAGGTTAGTGGTGTGATGAGAGCATGTGAGTGTGAGAGAATGTGTGTGTGTGTGTGTGTGTGCGTGTGTGTGTGTGTCTGTGTGTAAGGCCAGAGGAGAAGAATTAGGGGGAACTGACTACTGTGTGTGTGGAGACCAGGGTGGGAGTTGGGGAAGCCAGAAAGGGGGAGGGAGCTGGGATTGAGGGGGTGGAGTCCCAGATGGAGCAGGAGGAGCAGGGTACAGAGAGGCTTTGGCTGGAGCCTGGGGGATGTCTGGGACCAAGTCTCTGGCAATAGCTGTAGCTGAATGTCTGTGCTGGAAGAGGATATAGGGCATGGTGGGGGTCAGTAGAGGGAGCTATAGCAGCAGGGGTGGGGGTTTCATGGGGGGAACCAGCAGCCGGGGGTGGGCAGAAGGAGCATGGAGGGAAGGAGGAAGACCTATTAACTCCAGCAGCTCAGCCAGGAAGAAGGGGACTCAGCATCCTCTATTGGCAGAGGAGCAGCCTTAGCCCCCAGCACAAGAACCATTGAACATTGGGAGCAGAGGGAAGGGCAGGACCACAGTTCCCAGAAAGCCTGCACACAGGCCAGTTCTGTTCACTTGATCTCAGAGGAGGGTAGAATCAGAAGTGCCGTACTGGGGCCGCCTAGACTGATTGTCCAACTTGTATTGTGGTCAGGCCTCAGAGCAGAATAAAGCTAGGCACTTGGAGTAAAGGGACTGGCTAATATCCAGTGTAGAAAAATTTTCAAACAGGCATCCCAGTGGCATCCAGGGGTGTGGCTTTGACACAGACTTGGCCCTTTCCAAGCCTGAAGATCACAGGGTGCAGAAGAGCATCCTCCAAAGCCCCCAAGACCTGGTAGTGGGAGAGGCACGAGGGGCTTGGGATGGACGTCTCCAGTCTGTGAAGCCCCTCACAGCAGACTGGCTCTGCAATCTGCCCAAAAAATGGCAGAAAGAGAGCTTGTCCTGCTGTTGCAATGACTTTAGGCAGGAGCTCTGGACAGTAGAAATGAGGCACCAGGAAATGCACACATCCCAGGTTAGAAGACAAGTGGGTCAGGAGAGTGGCGGTTCCGATCTTCTGTGTGCCCGCCTACCCCCCAACCTCTTCCCCTCCAGTGAAGAAAGAACAATGCCTTTCCCCATACAGCAACCATAATAAGAGGTTCCCAACACCAAGAGTAAAGCTAAACCAGTCTGAATTCCAAGTAAACAAAGGCAGGCTTTCATTCCAGGGAAATGTTCTCCTAGGCAAATACAATACTCTTTGAGTTGAAGGAGGAAGGGAAAAATGGATATCTGGGAGGGGCAAAGGACCTTTATAGGTCAGGGGAGGGGAGATGGTAACGTGATGCAATCTGGCCATAGGTCAGGTCAGGACCCTAAAGGTGGGTCTCAGATCCAGAGGTTTCATGGGAATCTTAGCTAGGTGTTGGCTCCTTCAATTGATTTTTTTCAGCTTTCTTCCTGTGCATTTACAATTTCCAGCTCCTGGCCAGAAAAGAAGGGAGGGTCCTTCTGTTCTAAGCCAATTTGTCTTTTAGTCCCAAACCCTGACCTAACACAAACAAATCAAATCAAATTGAAACAAAACAAATCAAACAACCAAAGAAACACGACTCCCACAAATAATTGAATTAAAAATTTTTAATTCAAAATTTTAAACCCTTATTTCAGCTGAAAATCTTGTAGTTACTTATAGAGAAACTGAAACCCAATATTTTTTCCACCATCAGAACCATTAAGAAATAACTTCTTCAACAGGACAAAAGACTATTCATCAACCATGAAAAATATAGATCATTCTTTATGAATAAAGTAGAAAAATCAACACACCTCTCTAGCAGGAATACCCTTAAAAAGCATATTGTTTAGTCTGGGCTTAAGAGCTAATAAAAAATATAACCAACACATGAGATACAATGCATGCCAATTTTACTATTAGAGATATCAGTCAGCCAAAAGATTCTATGCATACATTGTTACTAAAATAATAATAGTAAATGTTGCTGGGTATCAGATAAACAGGAATTCTTTCTATACACTAGTAACAGTGAACTAAATAAGTTCAAGGAATTATAATTCTTCTTATACTGATATGCTCTTTTCAGGATTTAAAAACTCATTTTTATTCACATGTGTGAGTGTGTTGCATGTGTGCATGTAAGGGCACCTGGGTCATGCAGAGCCCAAGGAGGACAAGAGAGGGGGTCAGATACCTTTAATTCCAGTTATGCATGTTGGTTATCATCCATGTGGATGGTGGGATTTGAACCCAGGTCTTCTGTAACACAAGTGCTCTTAACTGCTGAGTCATCTCTCCAGCCCCTTAACAATATAAGTACAATTATTATAACTTGAGAAGTAGGAAACTCTTGACAACAGAAGTAAAAATGCAAAAGAGAAACAAAATGCTTGAACCGTTTTTGTTCCTTTTGGAACACGCACATACTCTCCAACCAATCAACCAAAACCTGTAAGCTGAAAAAGGCCCCAAAAGACAGCCCAAACCTTGAAAATATAAATTATTTTATAAGATAATTGTTAAATTAAAGACACAAGAGATTACAAGATCATAGCTCTCAGTGCTATTGTCTTATAAAGAACAAATAATTATGTATTATAACAATTTGCTACCATCACCACAAGAAAGCTAGAACCTCCAGAAGGAAAAGGTCACATAGTCACATAGTTGAAGAGATTCAGGCCAAAGTCCAGTAAGCAAAAACTTTATACTATTAATTCCTATTATCAACTTAACTTGAATAATTAATATTGGAGAGAAGAGCAGGGGAGGGTAGATTTTTAAGGAAAAAGGCTGGAGCTGAATGTTGAGGCAACATGGGGATGTGACTGTGAGAGTGACTGGAACAGAAAAGGACATGAGCAGGCAACTAAGGCAGAAAGTAGATGACTTTCAAACAGCCTGCCTCTATATCAGTAAACAAACACATCATCATAAATTTGCAGGAAAATGAATGGAACTAGGAGCTGTTATGCTAAGTGAAGTAACACAGTGTCAGAAAAAGAAAGGATCTATGTTGTCCCTTGTGTGTGGATCCTAGCACCAAATCCTTATATGGATCCTAGCACCAAATCCTTATATGTAAGTCCAGGTGGGTAATTTGTTAGTAAAGATAACATACCACACTGGCTGATATCGCTGTACCTTGAAGTTTATGTCTCTGTTTTCCTCAGTTCTGAGATTTATGAGAAAGAACAATTTTCTTTTTTTAAAGTACATTAAAGCATAATCAACTTGCTATATTAGGAATGTAAATTTATATTTCTTTTAACCTGCATGCAAGTTTACTGGTAAACTGTGAATCTGCAAAGGTTATCTGGAATTAGAAATTAAAAAACAAAACAAAAAAATAGAAAATAGCCAGTCATGGTAGCACATCCCTTTAATCCTAGCACTCCGGAGGCAGAGGCATTCGGATCTTTGTGAGTTCAATACCAGCCTGGTCTACAGAGTGAGTTCCAGGACAGCTGGGGCCACAGGGAGACCCTGTCTCAAAGAGACCTAAAAAAAAAAAAAAGAAAATAGAAAAAATGTAAAGAAGTTTGTAATTCTTTATAATTCCATATAATGCGTTTCTATATGAACATTTTATTATATTTAAAGAACACATTTATATTTAAATAAATAAATAAATAAATGAATAGATAATAAATAAAAATAAAAATAAAAAGAACACACCAGTACACTTTCTATGGAGATGATCTTCCTTTCAGACTTTCTATTCAGTCACTGGTCCAATATTCTGTGCCATATCCCATTAAAAAAAAAAATAAAGGAGCTGAGCATGGTGGCCCATGCCTTTAATCCCAGCACTCCTGAGACAGAGGCAGGCAGATCTCTGTGAGTTCAAGGCCAGCCTGGTCAACAAAGCATGCTCCAGGCTAGGAAGAACCTCTCTAAAAAATACAAACAAAACAAAACAACGCAAAACAAAACACAAAGCGAACTCCAGGCCACCAGGAACTTAGGGAGAACCTGTCTCAACAACACAAACAAAACAAAATGAAACAAAACAAAACAAACAAAAAACCCAAAACCAAAACCAAACAAACCTGACCTTTTAACATTGTAGGTTGTGCAAATGCCCCTACTAGTAGGGAGACAAGGAATTATGGGAGGAGGCTCTTTCAGGAAACAGTGGCCTTCGGAGATGGTCGCAGTTAAGATGGCGAGCATGGTGTGCCCTGAGACCTGCAAGAAATGAAGGCAAGTGTAGTGGTAACCTGGGCAAGGGGGTCAGCATGCTGGGGGAGAGCAGAGGACTACTCTGTGCTTCAGAGGAGGACAGAGGATGGGGCTGTGAAGCTGGGTCTGGAGGCTGCGGCGTGGAAGACTGGGTGGAAGGAAGGAGCCCTGCATCCAGGCTACCTGCAGCATCAGTCCAGGGCGCCATGATGCCTGGGTCTAAGTCCTGGTCATAGCCTATCTCTTGATGAGAGATATCTGGGACCGGCAACTCCCGGGACACCTCCCCCTCAATGAGGACTTCCAGCTCCTGGGGCTCGTCCAGGTGAGCTGGCAGCTGCGGGCCTTCTGGCTCAGGTCTCAGCTGTCCGGGACTCGGGTGGGTGCAGTTCCGGGGGTCCTCGGGGACCAGGACGATGGTGTTTCCTTGCAGCGACACTTGCAAGAGCGAGGTGGGGTCGGGCTGCAGTAGCAGGTCGACGCCGTCCAGGATCAGCTCCAGGGGGCAGCCATTGACCCTGAGCACCACAGAGGTGAAGGGGAGCGCAGCATTGGGCTGCCCCACCAATGCATGCAGGCCGGGCATGGGCAGGGGATTGGGGCCTGTGGGCTGGTAGAGCCGGCGGTAAAGGGCAGGGTAGGAGGCTGTGGGCTGCCGGGCCCTGACCCTGAGAGGCCTGACACGCAGCATGTGGTCTGCTGCTGGTCTGGGAGGCGCAGGGTGCCGGGTGCTGGCTGCTGGGTGGGGGGTGTTGAGTGCTGGCTGCTGGCATCCTGCTTCTGGCTGCCTGGTCCTCCCTGGCACGGGTTCTGTGCTGGGCCTTCGTCGGGACCCGATGCCCAGTATGCGGACCGCTGCGGGTCTCCGGGGCTCCTGGTGGTGGGTGCTGTCCCCGGGCTGCTGGCTGCCTGGTCCCCCCTGGCGCGGCTTCTGTGCTGGGCCTTCGGGACCCGATTAGCAGTATGTGGACAGCTGTGGGTCTCTAAGACTCTGGGTGCTTGGTTCTGGCCCTGGGCCACAGGCTGCGGATTCCATCCTGTTCTGCGCTCGGCTCTGGGCCTGGGAGGCCCGAAGCCCAGCACGTGGACGGCTGCGGGTCTGGGACCTGCGGGGTTTGGAGGGCTGGGGGCTGGGTGCTGGGCAAGGGGCCGCACAGTGGGCATGGTGGGGTGGGCACCGCATGGTGGACGGTAGACCTGGGCTTCTGATCAGAGAGGCTCTCCCAGCTTTCGGTGTCGCCGACATTCCTCTGAACAGCAGGATGCAAAATGGACGCCAGTGGTTTTCCAACCAACTGACAGTTATGTGAAGTCAGGAGCTGCCTCACTAGGTTCCCGCCCTGCAGGCTCCGCCCAGGAGTGCGGTACAGACCAATAGCCAAGGCCGTAGTTGGGAAATACTCTTCTGGCCAATAGGGGGCAGAATAACTGGCATAGTGTATTTATTGGGGGGAGGGAAGGTGAGCAGAATGGCAGGAATAGAATGGGAAAATGGCCAGTTTTTAGAACACCCGTGTTGAAGTTTCCGGAATTCTAAAGACGTGTGCTGCACTGTTTCCAGAATTCTAAAGACAGGGGAAGAAGATGCTCATTCCTCTCTAGCTCCACAAAATCAGCTCTGAAATTCCTTTAGTGTTTTTGAGGAACTGTCACTATGGAGCCAAGGCCGGGTATTTGGGGTACAGTCCGACATCCCAACATTATAAAAGCTAAGGCAGGTAGGTGAGTCACAAGTTACAGTCCAGCCTTCTGTACACACTGGGATCCATTTCACGAAAGAAAGCAGTGAAATAATAAAAATAATAGTAATAATAGCAACAACTATAATATTTCCCTTTTTATTATTTTTATTTTTATTTATTATTTAATTTGTATGAGTGTACTGTCTGCATGGAGATTGGTACACCCAAGTCGTGCAATGCTGTGGAGGTCAGGAGAGGGTGTCTGATTCCCCTGGAACTGGAGTTAAAGACAGGTCTTAGCCTCCATGTGGGTGCTGGGAATCAAACCCAGGTCCTCTCCAAGAGCAGTCGGTGCTCTTAACCACTGAGCCATCTCTCCAACCCCTACAATATTTTTAATGGCGGGCATGGTGGCAAACACCTTTAATCCCAGCTTCGGAAGGCTGATTTCTTGAGTTCAAAGACAGCTTGGTCTCTGTACTAAGTTTCAGGCCAGTCAGAGCTACATATTGAGACCCTGCCCTAAAACAGAACCAGAGAAATCACTGTGTGAAACATTTGTGTTTAAGTTATTTCTTAATGTTTCTGAAAATGAAAAAAAAAACTTTTGGGTTTCTGTTTGGCTATAAGTAACTGCAAGATTTTCAACTAAAATGTTGGATTTAAAATTTGAATTAATTTTTTTCAAACCACTATTTGTGTGGGGTGTGTTTATTTATTTTCTTTGGTTTTGTTTTGTTTGGTTTGGTCTTTTTGAGACAGGGTCTCCCTGTAGCCCAGCTGCCCTGGAACTCACTATGTAGACCAGGCTGGCCTTAAACCCACAGAGATCCACCTGCCTCTGCCTCCCTAGTGCTAGGATTAAAGGCGTGTGCCAACACTGGCTCTAAATAACATTTTTTAACTAGACTGTTATTGTTTCAACTTTTACTGCTACTAATGACACTTTCTCTTTCTTAAGGCAAGGCCTTGGGTAGCTCAGGCCAACCTTCCTCTGTGAAGACAAAGCAGGCAGGGAACTCCTAAAACTCCTGTCTCTGACTTCTCCTCCCCACTGACTGGATGACAGGTGGACAAAAGCAGTGGGCTATTCTTAGCAATGTTATTACATCTCTTCATCTTCAGGAGCCCCTATCACTAATGTTTCCCTTTACATTCCTGTAGTTTAGTTTTCCTTGGTTTTGTTTTGTTTGTAGGTGAGTGCCTCGGCGTGGAGCTCTGACTGGCCTGGAGCTCACTATGGAGGCCAGGCTGCCTCTGCCTTGGCCTCTGTCTCCAGAATGCTGGGATTAAAGGTGTGACCACCACCCCTTCCACCCTACCCCAAGGCCCTGCCTTCACCTTAGTATTATAAAACACTTTTCCTAGACCTGGGTTAAGATCTGTATATTTCACAGGTTTAGCAAACGGTGCCACATTTTTTAAGTATTTGAGGAGCAAGAACAAAGACCTGGTTTTAATCAACAGTAGTCTGTAAGGCACCTGTGGCAGCACACTCAGGCTGGAGATGTATCTCAGTCATTATCAGTTGCCTAGATTATGAAAGGCCCTGTGTTTGCTGTTTAGTACTGAAAAGAAAAAGAAAGAAGATGAGGTAGGTGAGGAAGAAACAGAAAGAGAAGGAGGAGTAAGAGAGAAAGGAGAAAGGGAAGAAAGACGTTGCATGTTAATAAGGCACACAAAGTGCTGGTGAGCAAACCGTCCATGTGCACAGAAGACATATGATGTGTTAGGATTAAATGAACCATATATTCTTGCACTCTATTCCCCCTACCAACTAAAACTAGATATTTAGCATGGAATTTCCTTTATCTTTCAGAGTTCCACTTGTTTTGAAGATTGACATATGTGTGTGTGTGTGTATTTTATTTTTAATTGTCCATGGGGATGGGAATGTACTTCAGTTGGAGAAAACACATTAAAAAAGAAACAAAAGCACCCTCCAAAACCTGAGGACTAGATCCTCACCTCACCTTTAGAAAGCAAAACCCTTGGTTAATCTGGGCTAACTGTGTGGCCTTAAACATTGAAAAGGAAAGTGTAACCCGAAATAAATAATTAGTAAGGCCTGAGAAATTGTACTTCAGGTATAAAACTTGAGATCTTAGTAAAAAAGCAAAAAGAAAAAAAAGTGTTCTTTTGCCTGTCTTGAATTCTTACTGGCAAGTGCAGCTACTCTGTGGCTGCCACTGCTTTTGCCATCCTTCAAAGGCATGAGACACAGCTTTTCAACCTTCCAAAATGGGGTGAAGATTCATGGTTCTCCAGGAATCCTGCAAAGCTTCAGTGCCAGATGGGGGACTGCTGAGACATCCAGCTTTTGGACTGAGCTACTACTGAGGTTTCAGCCTCTTCAGATTATACACTACCATTGTTGGACTACCCAGCCTGTGTCATGGAGACCGGTACAGGAAGATCAAGACAGGATGCAGTGCTTCCTGGACCTTATTTGGTGACCATGGGAAGGGAAGACCCCAGTGTGGAGCACAAGGGCAGGACTGATGGTTGTTTGGCCTTGCCAAGGAGGAGCCTTCAAACACTTCCTTGAGGAAAACATGACATCTTTCAACCTAATTAGAGGGGAAAAAAAAGAAATCATAAGCTGAAGATGGTAAAACCTATGATGTCATAACCTTGATATATGTGGCAAGCATATATGCATATTTTGGAGTGATGCAAACTGGAAGGAACAAGAAGAACAACAACAAAAGACTGGGTAAAAGAACTGACTGAAACGATGAACTTCTGCCCAAAACAGTAAATTTCTGCACCAAATATTTTAAAAGAGACTGAAAAAAGGATGAAAACATGTATGGCAGAATCCATGAGCTCTGGTGGGGAGGGGGCAGGCAAAGAGGGGGAAATGGGTCTAGATTTGACTTGGAAATTTTGCATGAAATGTACAAAGCTTCAATAACAATTGGCTTTGGCAAATAAAAAGAAACGAAAACAAGAGATGAAACTGCTATGTAGAATGTAGAACATATATACAGTAAATTAAATCTTTAATTATACTGTTGTTTCTATTTTAACTGCTATAGGTGATTTTTTTTAAGGTAAGGCCTCATGTAACTAAGACTAACCTTTCTCTACTAAAACAAGGCAGGCAGGGAACTCCTAATCTT
This sequence comes from Rhizomys pruinosus, assembly GCA_009823505.1. NCBI lineage: Eukaryota > Metazoa > Chordata > Mammalia > Rodentia > Spalacidae > Rhizomys > Rhizomys pruinosus. The sequence goes on from VZQC01012365.1 coordinate 116,633, forward strand.
CCTGCCTCTATCTCCCCCTCTCCAATGGTAGGACTACAGGTGGACATCAGCAGTGGGCCTATTCTTAACTTCATAACATCTCTTGATTTCAGGAGTCCCTATCACAAATGTTTCACACAGTGATTTCTCTGGTTCTGTTTTAGGGCAGGGTCTCAATATGTAGCTCTGACTGGCCTGAAACTAAGTATAGAGACCAGGCTGTCTTTGAACTCAAGAACTCAGCATTCTGAAGCTGGGATTAAAGGCGTTTGCCACCATGCCCGCCATTAAAAATATTGTAGGGGTTGGAGAGATGGCTCAGTGGTTAAGAGCACCGACTGCTCTTGGAGAGGACCTGGGTTTGATTCCCAGCACCCACATGGAAGCTAAGACCTGTCTTTAACTCCAGTTCCAGGGGAATCAGACACCCTCTCCTGACCTCCACAGCATTGCACGACTTGGGTGTACCAATCTCCATGCAGACAGTACACTCATACAAATTAAATAATAAATAAAAATAAAAATAATAAAAAGGGAATTATTATAGTTGTTGCTATTATTACTATTATTTTTATTATTTCACTGCTTTCTTTCATGAAATGGATCCCAGTGTGTACACCAGGCTGGACTGTAACTTGTGACTCACCTACCTGCCTTAGCTTTTATAATGTTGGGATGTCGGACTGTACCCCAAATACCCGGCCTTGGCTCCATAGTGACAGTTCCTCAAAAACACTAAAGGAATTTCAGAGCTGATTTTGTGGAGCTAGAGAGGAATGAGCATCTTCTTCCCCTGTCTTTAGAATTCTGGAAACAGTGCAGCACACGTCTTTAGAATTCTGGAAACTTCAACACGGGCATTCTAAAGACTGGCCATTTTCCCATTCTATTCCTGCCATTCTGCTCACCTTCCCTCCCCCCAATAAATACACTATGCCAGTTATTCTGCCCCCTATTGGCCAGAAGAGTATTTCCCAACTACGGCCTTGGCTATTGGTCTGCACGACACTCCTGGGCGGAGCCTGCAGGGCAGGAACCTAGTGAGGTAGCTCCTGACTTCACATAACTGTCAGTTGGTTGGAGAACCACTGGCGTCCATTTTACATCCTGCTGTTCAGAGGAATGTCGGCGACACCGAAAGCTGGGAGAGCCTTTCTGATCAGAAGCCCAGGTCTACAGTCCACCGCGCCGTGCCCACCCCTCGGTGCCCACCCCACCATGCCCATCGTGCGGCCCCTTGCCCAGCATCCAGCCCCCAGCCCTCCAAACCCGGCAGGTCCCAGACCCGCAGCCGTCCACGTGCTGGGCTTCGGGCCTCCCAGGCCCAGAGCCGAGAGCAGAACCGGATGGAATCCGCAGCCTGTGGCCCAGGGCCAGAACCCAGCACCCAGCATCCAGCACCCAGAGTCTCAGAGACCCGCAGCGGTCCGCATACTGGGCATAGGGTCGCAAAGCAGGCCCAGCGCAGAAGCGGCGCCAGGGGGGACCAGACAGCCAGCAGATCGGGGACAGCACCCAGCACCCAGACCCACCACCCAAAGCCCCGGAGACCCGCAGCGGTCCGCATACTGGGCATCGGGTCCCGCAGGCCCAGCGCAGAACCCGCCCCAGTGGGGAACAGGCAGCCATCAGCCTGGGGACAGAACCCAGAGTCTCGGAGACCCGCAGCAGTCCACATACTGGAAATTGGTCCCAAAGAAGGCCCTGCTCAGAACCCGCGCCAGGGGGGACCAGGCAGCCAGAAGCCGGAGGCCAGCAGCCAGCACTCAACACCCCCCACCCAGCAGCCAGCACCCGGCACCCTGCGCCTCCCAGACCCGCAGCCAACCACATGCTGCGTGTCAGGCCTCTCAGGGTCAGGGCCCGGCAGCCCGCAGCCCCCTACCCAGCCCTTTACTGCCTGTTCTACCAGCCCGCAGGCCCCAATCCCCTGCCCATGCCTGGCCTGCATGCATTGGTGGGGCAGCCCAATGCTGCGCTCCCCTTCACCTCTGTGGTGCTCAGGGTCAATGGCTGCCCCCTAGAGCTGACCCTGGATGGTGTCGACCTGCTGCTGCAGCCTGACCCCACCTCGCTCCTGCAAGTGTCGCTGCAAGGACACACCATCGTCCTGGTCCCCGAGGGCCCCCAGGGACTGCGCCCACCCGAGCCCCGGACAGCTGAGACCTGAGCCAGAAGGCCCGCAGCTGCCAGCTCACCTGGACGAGCCCCAGGAGCTGGAAGTCCTCATTGTGGGGGAGGTGTCCCGGGAGTCGCAGGTCCCAGATATCTCTCATCAAGAGGTCGGCTATGACCAGGACTTAGACCCAGGCATCATGGCGCCCTGGACTGATGCTGCAGGTAGCCTGGATGCAGGGCTCCTTCCTTCCACCCAGTCTTCCACGCCCCAGCCTCCGGACCCAGCTTCACAGCCCCGTCCTCTGTCCTCCTCTGAAGCACAGAGTAGTCCTCTGCTCTCCCCCAGCATGCTGACCCTCTTGCCCAGGTTACCACTGCACTTTCCTTCATTTCTTGCAGGTCTCAGGGCACACCATCCTCGCCATCTTAACTGCGACCATCTCCGAAGGCCACTGTTTCCTGAAAGAGCCTCCTCCCATAATTCCTTGTCTCCCTACTATTAGGGGCATTTGCACAACCTTCAATGTTAGAAGGTGAGGTTTGTTTGCTTTTGGTTTTGAGTTTTTTGTTTGTTTTGTTTTGTTTTTATTGTTGAGATAGGTTCTCCCTAAGTTCCAGGTGGGCTAGAGCTCGCTTTGTGTTTTGTTTTGCTTTGTTTTGTTTTTGTATTTTTTTAGACAGGTTCTTACTAGCCTGGAGCTCGCTTTGTAGACCAGGCTGGCCTTGAACTCACAGAGATCTGCCTGCCTCTGTCTCAGGAGTGCTGGGATTAAAGGCATGGGCCACCATGCTCAGCTCCTTTTTTTTTTTTTTTTTTTTTAATGGGATATGGCACAGAATATTGGACCAGTGACTGAATAGAAAGTCTGAAAGGAAGATCATCTCCCTAGAAAGTGTACTGGTGTTTTCTTTTTCTTTTATTTATTATCTATCTATTTATTTATTTAAACATAAACGTGTTCTTTATTTAAATACAATAAAGTGTTCATATAGAAACACATTATATGGAATTATAAAGAATTACAAACTTCTTTACATTTTTTCTATTTTCTTTTTTTTTTTTGGTCTTTTCGAGACAGGGTCTCCCTGTGGCCCCAGCTGTCCTGGAACTCACTCTGTAGACCAGGCTGGTATTGAACTCATAAAGATCCAAATGCCTCTGCCTCCGGAGTGCTAGGATTAAAGGCATGTGCCGCCATGACTGGCTATTTTCTATTTTTTTTTGTTTTGTTTTTTTAATTTCTAATTCCAGATAACCTTTGCAGATTCACAGTTTACCAGTAAACTTGCATGCAGGTTAAAAGAAATATAAATTTACATTCCTAATATAGCAAGTTGATTATGCTTCAATGTACTTTAAAAAAAGAAAATTGTTCTTTCTCATAAATCTCAGAACTGAGGAAAACTGAGACCTAAACTTCAAGGTACAGCGATATCAGTCAATGTGGTATGTTATCTTTACTAACAAATTACCCACCTGGACTTACATATAAGGATTTGGTGCTAGGATCCACACACAAGGGACAACATAGTTCCTTTCTTTTTCTGACACTGTGTTTACTTCACTTAGCATATCATCTCCTAGTTCATTCATTTCCCTGCAAATTTATGATGATGTCTTTGTTTACTGATGTAGAGGCAGGCTGTTTGAAAGTCATCTACTTTCTGCCTTCGTTGCCTGCTCATGTCCTTTTCTGTTCCAGTCACTCTCACAGTCACATCCCCATGTTGCCTCAACATTCAGCTCCAGCCCTTTTCCTTAAAAATCCACCCTCCCCTGCTCTTCTCTCCAATATTAATTATTCAAGTTAAGTTGACAATAGCAATTAATAGTGTGAAGTTTTTGCATTTTGGAGGGTCTAGCTTCTTGGGGTGATGGTACCAAATTGTTATAATACATAATTATTTGTCCTTTATAAGTCAATAGCACTGAGAGCCATGATCTTGAAATCTCTTGTTTCTTTAATTTAATAATTATCTTATAAAATAATTTATATTGTCAAGGTTTGGGTTGTCCTTTGGGGCCTTTTTCGGTTTACAGGTTTTAGTTGATTGGTTGGAGAGTATGTGTGTGTTACAAAAGGAACAAAAAAGGTTCAAGCATTTTGTTTCTGTTTTGCATTTTTACTTCTGTTCTCAAGAATTTCCTACTTCTCAAGCTGTAATAATTGCACTTATATTCTTTTTTTATTTTTTTTTAATTTTATTTATTTCTGTATGTGTATGAATGTACTGTCCGCATGCAAGTCTGTGCACCCGTGTCGTGCAATGCCGCGGAGGTCAGAAGAGGGTCTCGGATTCCCCCGGAACTGGAGTTCTCCTGGAATTGGAGTTTCAGACGGTTCTCGGCCGCCATGTGGGTGCTGGGGATCGAACCTGGGTCCTCTGTAAGAGCGATCGGCGCTCTTAACCTCTAGGCCATCTCTCCAGCCCCGCACTTATATTCTTAAGGGGCTGGAGAGATGGCTCAGCAGTTAAGAGCACTTGTCTTGCAGAAGACCTGGGTTCAAATCCCACCATCCACATGGATGATAACCAACATGCATAGCTGGAATTGAAGGGATCTGACCCCCTCTCCGGACCTCCTTGGGCTCTGCATCACCCGGGTGCCCTTACATGCACACATGCAACACACTCACACATGTGAATAAAAATGAGTTTTTAAATCTTGAAAAGAGGATATAGTTATAAGAAGAATTATAATTCCTTGAACTTATTTAGTTCATTGTTACTAGTGTATAGAAAGAATTCCTGTTTATCTGATATCCAGCAACATTTACTATTATTATTTTTGTAACAATGTATGCATAGAATCTTTTGGCTGACTGATATCACTAATATTAAAATTGGCACACGTTATGTCTTATGTGTCCTTTACATTTTTTATTAGCTCTTAAGCCCAGGCTAAACAATATGCTTTTTAAGGGTATTCCTGCTATAGAGATGTGTTGATTTTTCTACTTTAGTCATAAAGTACAATCTATGTTGGTCATGGTTGATCAAAATTCTTTTGTCCTATTATTTCTTAATGTTTCTGATGGTGGAAAAAATATTGGGTTTCTCTTTGGCTATAAGTAACTACAAGATTTTCAAGTAAAATGTAGGATTTAAAATTTGAATTAAAGTTTTTTATTTTTGTGTGAGTTATGTTTCTGTGGTTGTTTTGTTTTGTTTGTGTTAGATAGGGATTAGGGTCTAAAAGCCAAATTGGCTTAGAACAGAAGGACCCTCCCTCTTTTCTGGTTAGAGGCCTGAGTTTTAAAAGCATAGGAAGAAAACTAACATATATATATATATATATATATCATATATATTATATAGTTACATGGGACGGAACCAACACCTAGTTTAAAGAAGATTCCCATGAGACCTCTGGATCTGAGACCCGCCTTCAAGTCCCTGACCTGACCTAATGGGCCAGATGGCAACAGGTCACCATCTCCCCTGCTCTGATCTATAAAAGGTCCTTTGCCCCTCCCAGGCATGCACTTTTCCATGGTCCTCAAATCCCAAGGCTATCAGATTTGCCTGGGAGAACATTTCCCTGGGATTAAATCCTGCCTTTGTTTACTTGGAATTCAGACTGGGGGTCACGGTCAAGCCCTCTAACCCTGGAACAGTTTTGGAACCTCTCAGAGTGGACCAGGGTCACTATGTGAGAACAGGTGATGCAGGGAAAAAAAATCAGCATGAAAGGCCTTTTTTGAGGCCTTGGCTAAAAGCTTGCAGACTTGTGACTTCTCAGAGCTTTAACCCAGTTAGTGACAACCAGCTGATACTTGTATAAGAACCAAGACAAAGACACACCTGGCATTGTGAGCATCAGCAGAAGGCAGAAGGACATCTAGGATGAGATATGCACTCAGGCTATCAAAGGGAGGCCTTCCTGACAGCCAGGCCGGCCTGGTGCTGCTGTGGCCCTGCTCAGGGCCCCAGTCCACTGCTGTATGGAGCTCGCTCATTCTGCACCACTGTGCTCAGCTTGGTGGTCCTCAGATGGACTCTGTCATCTGAGGAGATCCTGGCCATCTTGAGTCTCCAGGTGCCCCAGCCGCCTCTGACTGCCTAGTTCAAGCTGGCTCTCAAAGAACAACCTTCCTCCTACCCACAGTGGATCACTGTTCTGACCTCCCAGTCACCTCTTCCTGCCCTCATTGGTGGAGGCCCCTTAAAATACAGAACAATTAGGATTTTCCCTCTTGAAACAGAACCCCATCTTGTATGGCCGCCATTCTCCTTCAGTAGGGTTTTTGCCTCCCACCAAGAGCCTGCCAAGCTCCTGACAAACGCGTTTCTGTCTCTGTCAGTGCTGCATCTCTTGCTGATAAACCAGCTTTACCTGTCTTGTCTTTCCACCTCCACCTATTCTCCTGCCCCAAACCCATCCTCTATCTTGCTGTACCTCAAGCTCGGCTAAACAGTAAATTGATTTCCCTCAAGTCCTATTGAAAGAAATTGCCGTTCAGAAAGAACACATGTATCAGAAGCCAGAGAAATAGACAATAAAATTGTGGAAGAGTTTCTATCCTGAGACTAAAAGCAGAAGAGAGAGCCTTGGAGCCACAAGTGGTAAGACATGCCCAGTTCACTCTGGGTTAGGGCCAAATCCCAAGATATACAGAAAAGGAAAGGATTCCTGGGTTGTACAGCTCTGAGAGTGTTCCAGACAATTTAGTGCTTTTCATAAGTCTTTAGAGCTGGCAGGGTTCAACCACTCTTGGAATATGATGTTTCAGATGATTGACGGGAAGCTACAGATTTCTTGGGGGTCCAGGTATTTACGTCATTAATAGAGCCTCATCCTAAACATGAAGTAACATTTGTTCTTCCTAGTGTTGCTGGGTGAATTAGATAAAAGCCTTGGATGTCACAGGCTGGGAAAAATTAGATCTGATGATGTTTGGCTGGAGGAGAGCTGGTTACAGAGAGTTACATCCATCATAGCAAGGAAGGAAAATAAAGGTGCACAAACTGTTATTGGGTCTTTCCTAGAAGGTTCAGACATTCTAGGCTGGTTGATAAGGGAGGTGGTGCTAGTTAGTGCCACCCTTGCCTCACCCGTGTAACCCAGCCCTTCCCTGAAGGAAGAAAGACCACCCACTCACAAGTGTTCTGCTTTAAAAACTTTCCCATGGGCTTCACCTCAGAATACATATACTTTTATTTTATTGTACACATGTGTGTATATATGTGTATATGTGTGTGGATATATACATGTTGCAAGGGAATTCAGAGCAAGACAATACCCATGTAGCCAGCATTCTGGTCAAGGAGCACAGCCTTACCAGCACCTCAGAGGACCAGCCATCACCCATTTCCAGGACCTCAAGGTGATTGTTCTTCTGACTTATGACTTCAACTTCTACCCATTCCAGAAGGCAAACATTCCACAAATGCAAATCATGTCAGAGGATTGTCTGGCTTTTTCTACCTAACATTACACTCATGAGATAGATCAAGATTGTAGGGTGTAACTGTAGCTTACATTCTTTCATTTCATCTTTTTGCTGTATGCTCTATTTTGTCTTCAGGTGCTGTGACAAAACACACTGACCATGACCGACTTGTGAAGGAAAGGGTTTATTCAGCTCACATCTCCTGGGTTATAGTTCATCACTCATGGAGCCCAAGGTAGGAGGAACTCAGGGCAGGAACCTGGAGGTAGGAGCTGAAGCATAGGCCATAGAGGAATGCTGCTTACTGGCTTGCTCCCCTGGCCCATGCTCAGCCTGCTTTCTTATACAATACAGAACCACTTGCCCAGGGGTGGCACCACCCACAGTGGAGTGGGCCCTCCCACATCACTCAACAATCAAGAAAATGCTCCACAGATTTGGCCACAGGCCAGTCCACTGGAGGCAGTTTTGCAGTTGAGACCCGCACCTCTACCCAGGTGTGTCAAGTTGACACTAAAGCATCCAGCACACTCTATGATTAGACAAGTGATAAAAACAAGTGACAAATGGGAAGAAATGTTCACAGGATATACCACAAGGGTGCTGTATAGCTGTTTCTTTTTCTTTCTTTTTTTTTTGGTCAGCTGTTTCTTTCAGACTGAAATATTCCTCCCTGGGGGAGACTCAAGTGGCTCCTGAAACTCACAAGAAACTTGTGAGACTCTTCAGGTCCCCCACCAAGGTTGTGTAAACAGTAATCGATCTCTGAGGGAGAGGAGCCTTGTGGGAGGTGTCTCTACCGATAAACTGTGCAGAGTTTCCCCCAGTCATCCCCATGCTGGGGAGGGCACCACATAAACAGTGTAAGCTGTCTCACACCCGAAACCCCAGAACTCAGGAGGTAGAGGGAGAAGGAGCAGAGTTAAAGGTCATCTTCTCTGTGCACTAAATCCAAGGCCACTTGAGATCCCGTTTCAAAAAAATTAAAAATTAACTAATCCATAAAATATAGTCCATTTATTATTAGAAATAAATTGTACACATTTCCTTATTAGAAATAAATTATACACTTTTGTAAGTGATGGTTTCAATCATACTGGAAAAAAAAGCAAAAATATGACACCAATTATGAAATTTAATTATTCTCAAAACAACATAAATACCACCTTTTAAAATCTATACATATGTGTTAATAGCATTACATATTGCCTGGAGTGATAATAACTTCGTGTTATGATGCCAGTCCTTTTCCTAGAAAACATGACTGGGGGGGAGGTCAAGGGATAGGCTTGACTTTGTCTGCAATAATTTCTTTTTTTATTTTTTTGAAAATATTTTTATTTTCATAATCATAAAAATAACATTTCTGTTGTCTGAACAACATAGAATATATTTACCTAGATACAAGCACTTAAATCTTGGTTATCTATCTCACTTTTTTTTTTGTCTTTTTCAAGACAGGGTCTCCCTGTAGCCCCAGCTGGCCTGGAACTCACTCTGTAGACCAGGCTGGCCTTGAACTCACAAAGATGCACCTGCCTCTACCTCCCAAGTGCTAAGATTAAAGACATGCGCACCAAGCCCAGCTCTCACTGGTTTTTAACAAGTTTCTAAATTCTAATTCTATTTATTATTTATTTAATTTACACTTATTTACTCTGTGTGTGTACATGTGTGTGAGTTGGCATGTTGTGTGTTTGGGGGGGGCGGTTGGGGAGAGTTTAACTCCCATGGTCAATTCTGGATCTCTCCTTCCCCCATGTGGATCCCATGGATAGACTCAGGTCATTGGGCTGGTGGCAAGTGCCTTTATGCACTGAGATATCTTATCACCCTTAAATTTTAATTTTAATGGCAAACTTTGAAAAGTCTGTAAAATTTTTTATTTTTATCTTACGTGTATGAATGTTTTACCTGCATATATGTAAGTGCACCAAGTGCATTCAATGCTCACAGAGGACAGAAGAGGGCATCGGATCCCCTGGAACTGGAGTTAGGGATGGTTGTTAGCTGCGTAGCTGCTGGAAATCGAATCTGGGTCCTCTTCATGGGCAACCAGTGCTCTTAACTGCTTAGGCATCTCTCCATTCCCTGAATTTTATTATTATTTTTATTTAGTGGGCAAGTATGAAAACTTTAAAGATACTGAACTTTTTTTTTTTAACTTTTTTATTGATGCTTTGTGCATTTCATACATCATTTTCCAATTCAGTTCAGGCATATTTCCCTTTCCCTTCCCCCCACCCCCACCTCAACCCAGATCATGCATTCTGCCATAACTGTCCTGCATCTTTCTCTCGTTTTTTTTTTTTTTTCATTTTTTAGCTATAAGTGATAATCCATGAGTACAAGCATCCTCCATGTAAAACCAATTTGTAGACTGTTGTGCCCAAACCCCCACAGCCCCACCTTCCAGCGGGGGTTGAGGGCTTGTATGTTCAATCAAGTTGATCAAATGAGTGTCCAGACTACATTGCTGTAGTTTCACCATTCACCCCAATCGCAGCCCTTACATTCTACCACGCCCCCTCTTCCGCAGATTGTTCCCTAGGCTTAGAAAAGGGGCACAGGTGGATGAGAGGTAAAACAGTCCACTCTCTCTGGAGCTGTTGACTTGGACTCTGGTCAATTCTGGCTGTTTCCTTTCATGGGCTGACAGTTTGTCCAGGAATAACCTTTCGATCCTACTAATGAAGAACAAGCAATTAGATATATAGGTATTTAAGCAGCACTAATAGTTATGGTAGGTTACTTTAGCATAGACACATGTTTGGATATGTTAATCCATGAATTACAATTTTCCCCCCTGTTAAATATGACAGGGTCTTACTGTGGCTTATAACATCTCCTAACCTGTAGAGGATGTAAGCTTGTGGCATCAGCCATGGGTTATTTCTCCAAGGGGAGAGCCAATAGCCAATTAGATTTGGGATATACAGGCACATGGCTGCCTCTGCTGCACAGTATTTCCAGGCAGGTGAGGTGTAGCTGGTGCTGACGGTGGAGTCTTGCTTGACTCAGGGAGACCCATATTTGCTTTATTGGTTTAGTGGCCTTTGGTAACACTCTCTGGCATTCCAGAGGCCATCTGTACACTTGCATGTGTGGTCTCAATACATCCCTCCCATGTTAACGTCAGGTCTTCGGCAGCAGGGTCTTATTGCCTCTCCTCCTGTAGGTATCCCAACTTAGAGGCAAGGAGCCCTTACCTTTTGTGGGGCCTTGGATCCCCTGGCCAACATCCACCTGGTAGAACAATCCATTGCTGATGTCAGAGCTCCTGTATTAATATATTTTGCCTGAGTGCATAGCCCTAGGACTTTAGTATTATATTTGGTTCTGAACAGAGAGTAATCCCTTCCACAGTTCCCATGTCTAGTAGTCAATTAAAGAAAGCAGTTTTACCGGTTTTATAAGAGATTACCTCTACAATAGTTGTCTCCAATTTACAGTTGGGGAGCGACCTCATCATTGTCATATTTCTCCTTGTTCTATGGGTGGGAAGGCAAGGAAGTCTCTCATATCAGAACCTTTGTGGCACCTAGAAGGTAAGTTTCATTAGGACTCATTATAAATAGTTGTTATATGTAGGATCCACAGAGGGGTTCGATGTTTATGGCAATCTGAGGCTTTTCTTCCTTTCGATGTTCAGACGGGTCAACCTTTCAGTTGGCACTTTCTGGTACTGGAGAGATGGCCTAGCGGTTAGGAGCACCAACTGCTCTTGCAGAGGACCCAGGTTCAATTCCCAGCACCCACATGGTGGTGAGAACCATCTGCAACTCCAATTCCAGGAGAACTCCAGTTACAGGGGAATCTGCAATAATTTCTTTATGGTAAAAAAAAAAGACTACAAATAGGAGGCTGGAGAGATGGCTCTGTGTTTAAGAGCACTGGCTGCTTTGCAGAAGACCTGGATTTGATTCCCAACACCCAGGCAGTGGCTAACAACTGTCCCTAACTCCAGTTCCAGGGGATATGATGCTCTCTTCTGTTCTCTGCAGGCATTGCATAACATGGGTACACCTACCTATAAGCAGGCAATAAGCTCATACACATAAATTAAAAACAATAAAATTGCCAGGTGTGGTAGCACACGTCTTTACTCCCAGCACTCAGAAGGCAGAGGCAGGAGGATCTCTGTGAATTCAAGGCCAGCCTGGTTTACATAGCAAGCTCCAGGCCAGCTGGACTAAAGGGAGACCCTGTCTCAAAAAGACAAACAAAACAAAACAAAAAAGCCAAATTAAAAAAAACATTAAAATAAAAAATTTAAAAGACTAAAAATAGTATTAAGAGAGACAACTGGTTCTACAGCTGGTGAAACACAGAGAATAACTGGCTGCGAGATGCCCAGCCCTAAGTGACACATCTACAATGCAGCCTCTAACCCTAAGGCTCAAGGACTAGAGAGGAAGAGGGGCAGAAAGAACGTAAGAGCAGAGGAACAAGACACCTGCTGCTAGTGGATGCATCCTTGACAGGACAGGGAAGCTGCACCCAAGAAATCTCCACAGCATGGTAGTTCCACTGAGATCTAGATAAAGACAAATCCAGATGGCATACCACGGGAGAGGCCCCGGGGTCCCCACCTCAAGATGAAGAGCTACAGGCAATCGATGGATGCCAAGGGAGGGGAATCAGATTTCATCAGGGCTCCCTGAGAGGTTATCTAATCCCAGCTCAGTAGCAGTAATGTAGGTACACACAAGAACCACTAAGTGGACTCAGTTTATTATATATGTGTATTTGCAAATGTATGTATGTGTATGTAACAATAATAGTCATAAATGTAGGTACACATGAGAGCCACTAAGTGGACTCAGTTTATTATATATGTGTATTTACAAATGTATGTATGTGTATGTAACAATAATAGTCATAAATGTAGGTACACACGAAAAACACTAAGTGGACTCAGTTTATTATATATGTATATTTATTAATGTGTATATGTATGTGAAACAATAGTCAAAGAAAAAGACAAGAAATTGAGAGGGAGATTAGAGGGCATGGAAGAATTTGAGGGGGACTGGAAATAATGCAAAGACCATTTTCACTGAAAAATGAAATACTTAAAAATTATAAAACAAGAGATCCAACTGCAAATTCTGGGTTATGGGCACGTGAGCTTAAAAAAATTCTCTAAAACAAATTACACCAAAAGTCGGGGCTGTAGAATTCAGTGTGTCTTTTTTTTTTTTTTTGGTCTTTTTGACACAAGGACTCCCTTAACCCCAGCTGTCCCTGGAACTCATCTGGAGACCAGGTTTGGCCTTGAACTCACAGAGATCTGCCTGCCTCTGCCTCTTTAATCCCAAGTCTGGGATTAAAGGTGTGTGCCAAGATGTTGAGCCCGGGTCTCTTTATCCTAACAAAGAGAAATGAAGATTAACCCCAAACTTCTCTGGAGTTCAGGAATCCTGTGATGTTAAGCACAGCAGAGCAGGGCACTGGTCAACCCCCTTTGCAATAAAAGTGTCAAATCTTCTCTTTCTCCCACTAAATATTATGTGCATGACTTTCGATCTTAATTTAGAAACCATTTCCAAAAGCATCAGTACATTACATTTGAGTATCATTTAATTATTCAATATATATTGACCTGGACTGACCAGGTGCAGGGGAAAGTGCTAAGGAAAACAAGAAGGAAGAGGAAGGTAAAACCAGGGGTCAGAAAACCTCATTGAATGGCGCTATCATAGGTTCATGATCACAAATACAGAAAACACATGGTATTGGAGAGAAGAGGGGTAAGTAATAAGAAATGAGGCAAATCTTGGAAATCTCAGACAGACAAACTGATGTGAGATTTAAGCGAGCATTGGGGTGAAAGGAGGATAGGCAGGAAGGGTGAAGGTGATGGGGTGGAAGAAACAACTCAAGCAGCAAAAGCAAGGGAGGGGCCCCCATGGCTACCTCTGCTTTCACTCTCATTGACAAAGAGGCCGCCCCACACTGCTTTTCCTTTTGTGTCTTTACCTGATACTGATCAAGATATTCACTGAAAACAATAGGGCCTAGAGTGATGGCTCAGTGGTTAGGGGTAGTGGTTGATCTTCCAGAGGACCAGGGTTCAGTTCCCCACACNTCAGCACTGACAGGCAGGCTAACCATCATCCTAACTCCAGTTCCATGGGAATCCTGGCGCCCTCTTCTGGCCTCTGCAGCCACTGCAGCAGGAGTGAAGGTAAATGCAGGCAAAACGCTGCTGTGGATGGGGCAGGGACTATAAATATGATTAAGATGTATGAAGCACACAGAAACTCAATAGAAATATACATTAAGAAAAATTAATAAACGTTTTTGGTATTTGTTTTTGAGACAGGGTGTCACATTGGCTCCAGCTGGCCTGGAACTCCTGGCCTTGAACTCAGAGATCTGTGTGCCTCTTGCCTCCTGAGTGCTGGGATTAAAGGTGTGTGCTGCCACACCTGGATACCAATAAAATTTTTAGAAGAAAAGAATAAACAGGGGCAAGCAAACTGAAAGCTTAAAACAAACGAAGACGTGGCTGAGCCCCTCTAGGCGGGAATGCACAGCACTTCCTGGGGCTGGCAGCCCTCGAGTGGACCTCGGTAGCTCTGTGGTACCTTCAGCCAGATGGGAGGGCTTGGGGGAGCAGGCTCTTCTCGTGCAGTCACTGGCACAGCATTCCTGGATGGTGCCTCCTTGAAAGCCAAGGGAGAGCTGTCTGTCTGTCTGTACCACATAGGTTGTGTAATGCACAGAACACAACTCTGCAAAGGCTCTCATTTTGAAGGGAGGCAAAGACTGAGAGGAGGTAGTTGAATCTCCATATTTTTCTGTACATTGATTGATCTACCTACAGATCATCTACCTGCCCACCATCTACCCATCCATCCACCCATCCATCCATCCATCTACCTATCCATCCATCCATCCATCCACCCATCATCCTTCCAAACCAAACCAAGGCTACACAGAGACTATAAAAATAAAAAGTGGCCAAAGACTGGTAAGCTATTGGGATAAATATGACTAGTCATTATTTGTTTAAGAAAAGATCCCATAGCCAGGCATGGTGGCACACCCCTTAATCCCAGCACTCAGAAGGCAAAGGTAGATGGACCTCAGTGAGTCTAGGGCCAGCCTGGTCTATAGAGTGAGACCCTGTCTCCAAAAAGGAAAGAAACAAAACCAAATGAATTCACAGACTTCAACTCAAAATACTTTTATTATTGACTTATAAATGAAGCACATATGGCAATAAATGAACTTTTCATTTCACCATTACAAGTTAGATTTCCATGACAAAAACAAGAAAACAGTGCAAAATAACAGAAATGCAGACATCTGACCTTACACTACTGGCAAACTCCCTGTGTGAACTTACAGCAAGAAGAAATGCATGCCCCCGTGCATGCTGCAAAGAGATGAGGAAATTCTGCACAAATTCTCATTCACAAGGTTGAGAGGAGGACACTGAGAGGCCACTCCAGCCGGATGGGCGATGGCGTGGAAGCCATCAGAGGCTCAGGTCTAGTCACCACCTCTCTCCCCTGGTTTTGTCAGATTCCGGGACAGCGCTTAGAAACACCAAGGATCCCAAGTCGTGTCTAAGTCTTCATAAAGTCTCAGGAAAACGGGAAAGGAAGGTCGCAGTGTAAGCAATCCAGTGGAGTCTTGGTTTGGAAAGAAACAGGGAACCTTCTTTCAAAGAGAGAGCTTTGGTTTGAGTGTGGATTCTGACACAAGTCACTGCCACGGAACGGAGGGACATGGAGGGGCTTGAAATCTTGAGGAGCTCTGGGAATCGGCCAGGGAAGCATGTAAGATCCTGTGTGCCAGGGAGAGCAGTCCATTGATTCTAGAAGAGGCGCCTTTGGCCTTGGAAGGGTGATGGAGACTCTGGACTGGAGGGCGTTGCTCCTGGGGAGTTGGAGGAGATGGAGGCAGAGGTGGAGAGAGAGCTGGGAGAGGGGGGGCTCAGCAGGAGCCGTCCAGGTCCCAGAAGGGCCTGAAGGGCCACCCTCTGCCTGGGGGAGGACGCGAGAGGCCAGGCTCTGGGCCTGCTCCTCGGCCCATGGCATGGACTGCCCTGTGGAAGGAAGGTTTCCCGGGTGGGGGCAGCTGGGGCATCACAGGTATCCTCCTGGAAGCAGTCTAGGTCTGGGACGGACTCCTGGGATTCCTCCTCTTCCCCAGCCAAGAAGACAAAGTGTTCCTGGGGTGCGTCCAGGAGAGAGATCACCTGCGCGCCATCGGAGATGTATCCAGGCTGTCCAGGGCTCGGGTAGACACAGTCCAGGAGGCTCTTGGGGACCAGGATGTCGGAGTGTCCTGGCAGCGACACTTGCAGGGGCGAAGTGGGGTCGGGCTGCAGTACCAGGTCGACCTCATCCTTGGGCAGCTGTAGGGCGCAGCGATCAGGCAGGAGCACCACCAAGGTCCTGGGGAGCTCTTCCTCAGGCTCTTCCAGGCCTGGCCTAGGCAGGGGTTCCGGGCCAGTGGGCTGGTGGCGGCGTCCTTCGGGCTGTGTTGACCCGCAGGCTGCGGGTTCTGCGCTGGGGCTTCGGGGCTGGATGCCCACCATGTTGACAGTGATGAGGGGCTGTCCAGTGCCTGGTGCTCGGTGCTCGGTTCTTGGTGCTGGGTGCTGGGTGCTGACAGGCTCCAGGAGGGTGGCAGCGGGAGTGTGGGCCGCAGTCCTGGGCTCTGAGGCAGCTACCCTCGCTTTTTGGTTCAGTCTAGAGCCGGGGAACCTCTCTCTCTCTCTCTCTCTCTCTCTCTCTCTCTCCTCTCCTCAGCCTAGGACTGACCAGAGGAGCTCAGGATGGCAGACCATAGAGTTGGGAGGACCTGAGTTCTTTATATTCCCTCAGCTGCAAGGAAGCTCCGCCCAGGGCGTGCCCTGGAGAGGAGGAGCCCCTGGCCCTCAGCCAATGTGGCTGGGAGAGCAGGATTAAATCCCATCATTTCATCATCTGGATGCCTTCCTTCTTAGCAACACAGGCAACAGACACACACAAGAACAGTTTCCCCACAACACAGCCTCATAAATTGCTTGTTCCCCACTGCATAGAGAGACTGAAATGGAAATTTTGCTTTGGGGAAGAGCATTTAGAGCGGTTAGAAAAGAAGAAATGAAACTTTGTTACTTTTTTGTTCTTGGAAGTCAAGCTTAGTAATTAATGAGAGTCAGAGCCCTCTACTGGCCTCAGGGCTTTGCACATCAAGGGAGCACTTACATGCATGCAAGTAAACACATACATATAAATAATAAAATATAAACACGTTTCTAACGAGCATGGCTAAACCAGTCCTTGTCTTTTTTGTGCTATTGTTGCAGTTTGATATTGGAGTTGCACTACACAGAGTGTAAACAGTGGGTCTCAGAAAGAAAATCAAATCAAAACAAAACAAAACAAAAGAACAAAAAGCAAAAAACAAAACCCCAAAACAATGGGTCTCAGAATATACCTCAGTGATGGAATTCATCCTGCCAAGCATGTTTGAGAACCCGGGTTCCATCCCACCACTGAAAAAAAACACCAATTATCCAAGACCTAGGCAATTGTTCGAGTGAATAAATTGGAAAACCTATAAAATTGGTAGTTGAAGAAACTGACAGGGAGGTTAGTAATTTAAGGCCGGGAGGCTCCTGCGTGTGTTCAAGGCCAGGCTACACAGTTTGTTCAAGGCTGCCGAGACCTGTTGAATTCACATCTCAAAAAAAATTAGTTCATCTTCATGGGGGGTCATAGAAGAGATAAAGTGTTTCAAAATTATATACTTGATTAGTGCCCGATATCAGAAATAAATACAGACATGTTTAAGTTATAAGTTGCATCTTTAATTTTTCTGTTTAATAGGTTAGAGAGAGATAAAGTGTTTCAAAATTATATACTTGATTAGTGCCCGATATCAGAAATAAATACAGACATGCTTTAGTTATAAGTTGCATCTTTAATTTTTCTGTTTGATAAATAAACTTAAATTATTTTATTTTTTATTGGGGGGAGGTCTTTTGGAGACAGGGTCTCCCTGTAGCTGCAGCTGTCTTGGAACTCGTTCTGTAGACCAGCTTGGCCTTGAACTCACAGAGATCCCCTGCCTCTGCCTCCCAAGTGCTGGGATTAAAGGTGTGTGCCACTGCGCTGGGCCCGTGTCTTTTTATCCTAACAAAGAGAAATGAAGATTAACCCCAAACTTCTCTGGAGTTCAGGAATCCTGTGAAGTTAAGCACAGCAGAGCAGGGCGCTGGTCAACCCCATTTGTAATGAAACAGTGTCAAATCTTCTCCTCTTTCTCCCACTAAATATTAGGAGCATGACTTTTGATCTTAGTTTAGAAACCATTTCCAAAAGCATCAGTACATTACATTTGAGTATCATTTAATTATTCAATATATATTGACCTGGACTGACCAGGTGCAGGGGAAAGTGCTAAGGAAAACTTTGCTCAAGTTTGCTTTGGTCTTTCTGGGGTCTTTTGTTCTTTCTGAAATTTTAGTCATATTTTTTATTAGTTCTGTGAAAAAGTCATAGCAGATTTTGCATTGCGGATTGCATTGAATGTATAATATGTACTTGATGGTGGGATGGTCATTTTTATTTACAGATTCTTCTGGATCACCTGAGCATGGGAGATCTTCATCTTATGATGTCGTTACCTCACATCTCTCACTCTTCTAAAGACGATAAATTTTCATTATTAGATATTCTTAAATAACTTTTTTCTCAGGTCAGATTTATACTAGTGAGATTTTTTTGAGGGCTATTTTTAAATGTGTTGTTCAATGTAACTGTTCTACTCCCAATTCTTTTTATTTGGTGTAGTAGAAGAGACTAGTGATTTTTTGTCAATTAGATTTGGTAACCTGACTTTACTAAAAATATTAATCAATTATGTATATAGAGTTATTCTGGTGGAATTTGGGGATCTCTCTTAGGTATAATAATCATGACCTTGCACAAA
Organism: Rhizomys pruinosus; assembly: GCA_009823505.1. Classification (NCBI taxonomy): domain Eukaryota; kingdom Metazoa; phylum Chordata; class Mammalia; order Rodentia; family Spalacidae; genus Rhizomys; species Rhizomys pruinosus. The sequence continues at coordinate 135,067 of VZQC01012365.1, forward strand.
AGGGATAGTTTGACCTCTTTTCCAATGAATACTTCTTTAATTTTCTTCTCTTGTCTTATTGCACCAGCAGGAGTTTCAAGTACTAAATTGAAGATGAGTGAAGAAAATGGGCAGCCTTTTCTGGATTCTGACTTTAAGGGGGATGCTTCTAATTCTTCTCCATTTAGGTTGATGTTGGCTGTGGGTTCATTGTATATACCTTTAATTATGTTGAGGAATGTTCCCCAGTCCAATTCCCTCCAGGAATTTAAACATAAAAGGCATGTCATAGTTTATCAAAGGCCTTTTCTGCATCAATTGAGATGACTATGTGGTTTTTATCTTTGAGTCCACTTATGTAAGTTATGACATTTATTGACTTACGTATGTTGAACCATCTCTGCATCGCTGTAATAATATCAAGTAGATCATGTTGGATAATATTTTTGATGTGTACCTGTATGTAATTTGCAAGAATTTTGTTGAGGCTTTTTGCATCTATATTCATTAAGGATACAGATTTATAGTTTTCTTTTTTGGTTGTATTTTTTTTTTGTTTGGATTTTGGAGATTGAGTGCACAGAGCTTAGATCAGGGATTTCCCAGACCACCTGAAGAACAGGTAGGAGCCGGGCACTTCAGCCAGGAAGATTCTTGGATAATTCTATCACAGGGTTGTTGGATAAGCATCTCATTGGTCTTTCTGTTGGATAATTAAATCATTGTCTTGCATGTGCAGGTGGAGTTGCCCTGCTAGCTGCTATAAAAGGTGGGCCTGTTGCACGGTGAGACTTGAGTGCACAGAGCTTAGATCAGGGATTTCCCAGGACCGCCTGAAGCACAGAGTACTATCACCCCCTGCCCCCACCAAATTTAATAGCTGATGGAGTGTCCAAGTGGATTCTTTGGAGAACCTTCAGAACAGAAAAGGAAGAATGAGTTAGACTTCCAATAGAAAGACGAAAACTTAGACAAGTCAACACTGTATAAGCAAGGAGAAAAACAAATCAAAAAGACAAACAAACAAACAAACACAAAGGCATCTGAAGCAAGATAAGCAAGCCTTCAACACAAGAGGCATTTGGGATTTGCATTGGAATACAGGCAAAGAGAAACCCACATGCCAGGGACACGACAAAGGGACAACATGGGAAAGGTGCAGGATAATTCCACACCAAGCTCTACTAACCCTGTGGGAAATTCCTAAAGTGGGATCCACCTGGGGATGGCCCAGGACACAGATCTTAGAGGAACAATTGCAGTCATATTCAAAGAAATCAAAGAATGTAAAGAACAAATCAGAGAACTAAGGGGAGAGAATGAAAATCTCAAGAAGTACCTAAAGGGAGAGACTGACAAATGCCAGAAAGAAATAGAGGAAGAAAATGACAAACTTTAGAAGGAGTATAAACACCCACAAGATCCCATGTTGACACAGAAAAGGAAACCAATCAGCGAAGCAAGAGCTAAGGAAAGAGGTTGAAAGCTCAAAAAGGAAGGAAAATACTAAAGAAATCACAAGATGAAATGAAAAACGAAATTGAACACTCTCCAATCAAGAGGAAAGGAATGGAAAAGCTCACTAAGTAGAATGGAGAAAGCAAAACAGAATATCAGAACGGAAGATAACACAGAACAACTAACCGGCTCAAGTAAAGATTATGAAAAATTTAAAATACACAAAAGTGGAACAACCAGAACTGTGGGACACATGAAAAGATCAAACCTCTGCATATAGAGATAGGGAAGGGAGCAGAAATCCCAGCGAATGTTATTAATCAGATATTCACAGAATAATAGATGAAATTTCCCCAAATTAAAAAGACAAACCATACAAGAAGCACATAGAACTCCAAACAGACAAGATCAGAAAAGAAACTCTCCACACCATATCATAATTAAAATGCTAGATGCCCAAAACAAAGACAAAAATCTGAAAGCCACAAGAGAAAAACAACAAGTTACATATAAGGGTAAATGCATCAGAATCACAACTGACTTCTCAGTGCAAATTATGAAAGCAAGAAGAACATGGAACAAAGCATTCCCAGTGTTAAAGGACTATAGATGCCAACCCAGGTTACTATACCCAGCAAAAATGTCAATTATAGTTGAAGGAGAGAGAATAATCTTCCACAACATAAACAAGATGATAGAATACATGTCAAGAAACAACCCTTCAGAGAATACTTGAAGCAATTCAAAGGAAGAAGAAAGGAGCAACTATCCCCAGGCACCTAGAAAGAGAAATCAAAAAAGCATAAACCCGCAGAAGTAGAAACCTAGATCAAAATGCAAATGGATAATAAGGTGAAAGAAGCAACATCTTTCGTTTAACTTTAAACTATTAATGGATTAACGTCCCCAATCAAAAGACACAGACTGGGAGTTTGGTTTAGGAAATAGAACCCATCTGTCTACAAGAAACGCATCTTTTTAAAAATTAATTTATATATATATATATATATTATCAAATCTAGACCCGTGTACCCCTCATCCCCCCACCCCACCAGAGCTCGTGCATTCTGCCAAACTGCTAGAAACCTTACCTTCAGGACAGGCACCACTTTAAAGTGAAGGATGGGAAAAAATATTCCAGCAAATGGTACCAAAACGAAAGCAGGTGTTGCTTTTAATATCAGAAAAATAGACTTCAAAGTAAATAATCAGAAGAGAAAAGAAGGCATTACATTTTTATCAAAGGAAAATTGACCATGAAGATTTCACAATCATGAATATATATGCACCAAACTCTGGTGCACCAAACTTTATAAAGACAATTCTCCAGGACCTCAAAGCACAGATTAACCCCAGTACACTCATAGTAGGGGACTTCAATACCCCACTGAGCCCTTTAGACAGGTCAACCGGACAAAAAAAAATTAAACAGAGACACATCTGAACTGAATGATACGATACATCAAATGGACCTCACAGACGTTTACTGAATATTCCCCCCCATTACCAGAGAATACACTTTCTACTCAGACCCCATGGAACATTCTCCAAAATCGACCACATACTGGGGCACAGAAGAAACATCCACAAATACAAAAAGATTGAAATAATGTCATGCATTCTATCAGACCACAGTGCAATAAAGCTCAATATCAACATCTGGAGAAGCCCTACTATCTACAAGAACACATGGTGACTAAACAACACACTCTTGAATAATGAATGGATCAAGTAAGAAATAAAGAAATAAAATCTTTCCCGGAATGGATGACAATGAATACAAAACACAAAACAACAACAAAAACTATGGATACTTTAAAAGCTGTCCTAAGAGGCAAGTTTATAGCCCTGGGTGCCTACATAGAAAACAGAAAGAGAACAAAAGCAAACCAAGCTAACAGTTTACAAGAAACAAAGAACACTAAAAGCAACAGAAAAAAAAAAAAAAAACAGAGCAGAAATCAATGAAATAGAACAAAGAAAACATACAAAAAATTCAACGAATCCAAAAGTTGGTTCTTTGAGAGAATAAACAAGAATAGACAGACCTTCTAGCCATAACCAAAAGAAAGAAGGAACAACTCCACAATCAATAGAATCCATGATCAAAAGGAAAAATCACATCAGACAGAAGTGAGATCCAGACAATCTATGGGAATACTTCAAAACCTATACTCTACTGAGTTTGAAAACTTAGGAGAAATGGATGACTAACTGAAATCCTGGGAATCACCAAGCTCAACCAAGAGAGACGACAGTTAAACAGACAATTAACATGATCTTAATGAAGAAATTGAAGATGTAATAAGAAACCTCCCAACTAAAAAAAAGCCCAGGTGCAGATGGTTTCACGGCAGAATTCTAGAAAAACATTAAAAAAGACTTAACAACCTTATTACTCAAATTGTTCAGAAGGGATACACAGCAGAGGGAACATCTCCAATTTCTTTTATGAAGCCAGAATCACTTTAATACCCAAACCGGCAAAGAAACAACCAAACAAAAGGAGAAACTATAGACCCATTTCATTAATGAACACAGATGGAAAAATTCTCAACGACAAATGGTATCTTCTCATATGTGGATGCTAATACCAATAACCAGTTATAATATTTCTTGTGGAGAGGGATTGCTATTAAAAGAACAACAACAGAAAGATTGCATCAGAAGGCTGACTGAAATGGTGACTCAGAAGGGTGGGAGGGGTGGGAGAGGGCACGGTTGTATATTGATTGGTGCATGTTTAATTGACGTGAGTTCAACAAGTATCCGTTTTGCCCAGACTCTGTCTACAGGAACATGGTGTTTTAGGACTTAGTAAAAGTAAATATGTGCATATTGGACAACAATGGTTTGAAGGCTGATAAAAACAAAGTACTTTCAAACTGCATACAGACCCACATCAAAAAGATCATCCATCATGACCAAGTTGGATTCAACCAAGATCAGGATGGTTCCATACAAAAATCAATAAATATCATAAAACACATAAATGGACTGAAAGACAAAAACCACATGATCATTTCAATTGCACAGGAAAAAGCCTGTGACAAAATCCAGCATCTTTCATGCTTAAGTCCTAGAGGGAGTGGTTGGAGGTATCATTCCTAATGTAATCAAAGCATGTACAGGAAACCCACAGCCAATATCATCCTAAATGGGAGAAACGACAGAAGCATTCCCTTAAGAGGTAGGAACTCGCGCAAGTTGCCCCCTGTCACACTCGTCTTTCAAGTAGTGCTTGAAACACTTGCTAGGGCCAATAAGGCAAGAAAAAGGAATAAAGGAGTACTAATTGGAAAAGAGGAAGTCAAGCTATCCCTTTTTGCTGATGATATGATATGTCTATCTAAGGTACTAAAAATCCACCAGAAACTCTAGAACGATTAAGAGCTTCAGTAAAGTGGCAGGATACAAATTTAACCTAGAAAAATCAGTAGCCTTTCTTTACACCAACAACAAGCAACTGAAGAAGGAATACAAGGAGCACTTCCCACTTGCAATAGCCTCAAATCAATAAAATACCTAGGAACCATACTTAACCAAAGACACCAAGATCTCTACAAAAAATTTTTAAAACTCTGAAGAAGAGAGAAATTGAAAAAGACATCAGAAAATGGACAAACCACCCATGCTCATGGATTGGGAAAATTAATATAGTAAAAATGTCCTTTCTCCCCAAAGTCTTGTACAGATTTAATGCAATCCCAATTAAAATCCCCAAGAGTTTCTTCACAGGCTTGGAAAAAAGTCCTTAATTTCATTTGGAAAAACAAAAGACCCCGAATAGCCAAAGCAACCCTGAGTGAAAAGAGCAATATAGGGGGGATTTCTATACCAGACTTCAAACTATACTACAGGGCTATAGTCATAAAAACAGCTTGGTACTGGCACAAAAACAAACCTGTTGACCAATGGAACAAAACTGAAGATCCAAACTTGAGCACATACAATTTCAGCCATGTCATATTTGACAAGGGGGCCAAGAAGGACACAATGGAGGAAAGACAGTAATCTTTAGCAAGTGGTGCTGGCCAAAATGGATCACCACTTGTAGAAGAATGAAGTAAAACCCCCTACCACTTTTTTTTTTTTTTTTTATCTGTAGAATGCATTTTACTTTCTTTTTTTTTTAAATTAGTTTTATTGATGCTTTTGCATTTCATACATTTTTCCAATTCAGTTCAGGCTTATTTCCCTTTCCCTCCCCCCCACCCCCACCCCATCCCAGATCATGCATTCTGCCAAACTGTCCTGATCTTTTCTCTCAGTTTTTGTTTTGTCAGTTTTTTTTTCATTTTTAGCTATAAGTGATAATCCATGAGTACAAGCTTCCTTCATGCAAAACCTATCTGCAGGCTGTTGTGCCCAAACACCTACAGCCCCACCATCCAGTGGGGGGTGACAGGTTGTTTGTTCAATCAAGTTGATCAAATGAGTGTCCAGACTACATTGCTGTAGTTCCCCCTACCACTTTGTACAAATGTCAACTCCACATGGATCAAAGACCTCAGTGTGAAACCCAAAACTCTGAAGGCAATAGAAGAAAAAGTTGGCATCAGCCTACATAGGCGTAGGAAAAGACCTCCTAAATCAGACAGGAGCTGTGCAAGAAATAAATCTACAATTGACAAATGGGATCTCATTAAACTAATATTAGGTAAGGCATACTCTTCCTCACCCAGTGGTATTGGTGTTCTGTAGGTCAGTCCAGGGTCAGTCCCCCATCCATTTCACTTGCTCCACTCTGAGACCTTGTCTGAGTTGGCAAGGTGCCTGATGCCCACATTGTCTCAAGTTCACATGTGAAAGATTCTAGTAGACTCTAAGCCTCTGCTTCTCTACATTCACACACTAGCCCTGGTTCTTACAGTCTTTCTGTTCTGTCTTCTGCAGTTATCCCTGAGCCATGGGTGGGTGAGGTTTAACGTAGGAGTCCATTCCAGGGATACACACTCTGGAAGCCATTATTCTTTGAATCCTGGCTAGTTGTGGTCTTCTGTTTGCATGATACTCTCTAGTCTGAGGAAGCTTTAGTGGTGAGAATTGAGGGATGCACTGGTTCTCTCTCCACCCCTCATTCTGTGTGTAGAGCATCAACTGTAGATGTGTCTCCTAGGAATGCAGATCTTTCAGATATGTATTTCCTGTGTCTGACCAGTTGTGGGATTCTGCAGTAACCTCCATCTGTGATGTGTGTGGTACAGTATGCTCGTCTGTAAATATGATTCTCTATTTAGCTTATGATAAATTTCATTTGTCTAGAGATATGATACCAATAGGGTTTTCTCTAGGCTCTGTGACCTTTCCAGCTCTGTGTATTTGGCTGAGTTGACAGTGTCTCTCATGGGTTCACTCCTGAGAGGGTTCCAAGTCCAATTAGACAGCTGTTGATTATCTCCCAGACTACAGTGCCACTACTGCAGAAATAGAGGTAGTTTGCTGTGCACCTCATTATGGTTGCTAGGCTTTAGGGCTGGGGTCTACAACTGATTGATATTCTCCCTTAGTGATGTGCATTATGATGGTAAACTTCAGGTAGAAGACTTCCAGGTCAGTTCCTACTCCATTACTCTAAGTCCTATTGCTGAATCATCTCTTGTCTTGAGCATAAATGTTTTTTGGACTTTAGATAGGCTGACCAGGATCCAGTGGATGAACTCATCTCCAGGGATATCTGGGGACAGAAGCTTGTCTCAGTAGGTTTTCACATATATGACAGAATCCATGAAATCCAGTTCATGACTTTGAGAGCTGTAGATAAGTGAGAAGGTGTAAAGATGATTAAAAGGTATTGTATGAAATGTGCAAAGTTCAATAAAAATATACCTTGAGGAAAAAAATTAAGACAAAGGATTAACAGGAGCAAAGATACTCAAATCTTAAATCCAACAAAGGCAATGCAGCTGAGTACTTCTAGGCATGAAAGCACACTTCCGGGGCTGGCAGCCCTCAAGCAGACCTTGGTAGCTGGATGGTACCTTCAGCCAGATGGGAGGGCTTGGAGGAGCAAGCTCTTTTCGCTCATCTTGCAGTCACTGGTTCAGCATTCCTGGATGGTGCCTCCTTGAAAGCCAAGAGTCTGTCTGTCTGTCTGCATTATGTAGGCTGTGTAATGAAAAGTACAGAACTGTGTAAAGACTCTCACCTGAAGGAAGGCAAAGAATTAGAAGAGGTAGTTCAGTCTCCAGAATGCCAAATTCTCTATTTTTCTGTATGTTGATTGATCTACCTACCTATCATCTACCTATCTATCCATCCATCCATCCATCTATCTATCCATGGACCTACCCATTCACCCATCATCCTTCCAAACCAAAGCAAGGGTAGACTGAGAGAGTATAAGAATAAAAAATTGCCAAGATCTGGTAAGCTATTGGGATAAATATGACTAGTCATTATTCATTTAAGAAAAGATCCCATAGCCAGGCATGGTGGCACACCCCTTAATCCCAGCACTCAGAAGGCAAAGGCAGATGGATCTCAGTGAGTCTAGGGCCAGCCTTGTCTACACAGTGAGACCCTGTCTCAAAAAAAGAAACAAACAAAACCAAATGAATTTACAGACTTCAACTCTACAAATAACTTTTATCAACTTATAAAATGAAGCACATATGGTAATAAATGAACATCTTCACCATTACAAGTTAGATTTCCATGAACAAAAAAACTTATCGTTGAATTGAAAACAGAAAACAATTCAAGATAACAGAAATGCAGGTATTTGTCCTTACTCTACTGGCAAACTCCCTGTGTGAACTTACAGCAAGAAGAATGCATACCTCAGTGCATGCTGGAAAGAGCTGAGGAGATTCTGCACAAATTCTCATTCACAACATTGAGTCGAGGACACTGAGAGGCTACTTCAGCCGGATGGGCGATGGCTGTGGACAGACATCAGAGGCTCAGGTCTAGTCACTACCACGTCTCCCCCAGTGAGTTTTGTCAGATTCCCAGGACAGCTGCTTAGAAACTCCAAGGATCCCAAGTCATGTCTAAGTCTTCATAAAGTCTCAGGAGAACAGGAAAGGAAGGTCACAGTATAAGCAATCCAGTGGAGTCTTGGTTTGGGAAGAAACAGGGAGCCTTCTTTCAAAGACAGAGCTTTGGTTTGAGTGTGGATTCTGACACAAGTCACTGCCACAAAACGGAGGGACATGGAGGGGCTTGAAATTTTGAGGAGCTCTGGGAATTGTATAGGAGGGCCAGGGAAGTGTGTAAGGTCATGTGTGCCAGGGAGAGCAGTCCATTGATTCTAGAAGAGGTGTCTTTGAGCCTTGGACCAGAGGTGTGGAGACTGTGGACTGGAAGGGCATTGCTCCTGGGGAGTTGGAGGAGATGGAGGCAGAGGCTGGAGCAGAGAGCTGGGGAAGGGGCTCAGCATGGAGCCATCCAGGTCCCAGGAGGGCTTGGGAGGGCCACCCACTGCACTGGGGGAGGATGCAGGGGGCCAGGGCTCTGGGTCTGCGTCTTCAGCCCATGGCATTGACTGCCCTGAGGAAGAAAGGTTTCCCGCGGGGGGGCCAGCTGCCGCATGCATCCAGAATGGCAGGAGGCCTTGGTCCATGTCCCAGTCACAGGTATCCTCTTGGCAGCAGGCTAGGTCAGGGGCAGACTCCCGGGATTCCTCCTCTTCCACAACCAAGAGGACCAAGTGGTCCTGGGGCGCGTCCAGGACAGAGATCACGTGCGTGCCTTTGGGGGCATGGCCAAGCTGTCCAGGGCTTGGGTGGACACAGTCCAGGAGCCCCTCTGGGACCAGGACAAAGGCGTGTTCTGGCAGCAACACTTGCAAGGTCGAGGTCGGGTCAGGCTCCAGCAGCTGGTGGATGCCATCCAGGGTCATCTCCAGCATCTGGTTGACGCTGTCCAGGGTCATCTCCAGCATTCGGTCAGTGCTGTCCAGGGTCATCTCCTGCACCCGGTGGGGCTGCAGCAGCTGCTCGAGGCCATCCAGGGTCATCTCCAGCATCTGGTCGATGCCATCCAGGGTCATCTCCAGCATCCAGTCGACGTCATCCAGGGTCATCTCTAGCACCTGGTCGGGCTGCAGTAGAAAGTTGACGCCATCCATGGTCATCTCCAGCATCCAGCTGACGCCATCCAGGGTCATCCCCAGCATCCGGTGGATGCTGTTCAGGGTCATCTCCAGCATCCAGTGGACGCTGTTCAGGGGCAGCTGTAGGGTGCAATCCGGCACCAGGGACGTCATGGGGAGTGAGTTGCTGGCTGGTCCCATGGACTTTTCCAGGCCTGGCAGGGGCTCTGGACCAGAGGGCTGGTGGAGGCGGCAGTGCTTGGCAGGGCCAGGCCTTCAGGCTGCAGTGTCCAGGGGGCAGGTTTGGCGATGGGGGGCTGTGTGCTGGGAGCTGGGTGCTGGTTGCTGACAGGTTCCAGGGGGGTGGGCAGCAGAAGTGTGGGTGGCAGTCCTGGGCTCTGAGGCAGCTACCCTCGCTTCTGGGTTCAGTCTTGGGAACCTCTCTCAAGCCTAGGACAGACCAGAGGAGCTCAGGATGGCAGACCATATGAGTTGAGAGAGGACCCAAGCTCTTTTTTTTTTTTTTCTTTTTTTCTTTTCTGTTGTTGTTGTTGTTCTTGTTTCCAAAATGCATTATGCCCAACTGCTTTGTACAAAAGCTCAGGGGGTCCTACACAAGAAATACTTACAACTGGGTAATTGGCACTAGCATCCACAGATGAGGGATACCATTCATCGTTTGTTTTTCTGGGACTGTGTTACTTCTCTCAGCATGATGTCCTCTAGCTCCAGCCATTTTCCTGCAAAGCTCGTGATGTCGTCTTTCTTTACTGCTGCATAGAACTCCATTGTGTAGATGTACCACATTTTCTCTATCCACTCGTCAGTTGAGGGGCATTTAGGTTGGTTCCAGCTCCTTGCTATTGTGAAGAGAGCTG
>VZQC01012365.1:146781-169702 GCA_009823505.1 Rhizomys pruinosus
AAAAAAAAATCTCTTTTAGACAGATGTGGTAGCACATGCCTTTAATCCCAGCACTCCACCGGCTGGCACATTGAGTTCACTGGCAGCTTAAGCTACATAGTGAGTTCCAGACCAGCTGGAGCTACAAGGAGACCCTCTCACAAACCCCCAAGTTATAAGTAAATAAGATAAATATTTCTTTTAGTAATTTTTATGTAATACTACATAATTATTAATGTGTGTTTGTTTACTTCAGATTCTAGCATTCCCTTAAGAAGTTGGGAGAGGGCTGGAGAGATGGCTCAGTGCTTAAGAGCACTGACTGCTCTTGCAGAGGACCCTGGTTCGATTCCCAGCACTCACATGGCAGGTAAGAACTGTCTTTAACTCCAGTCCCAGGGGAAGCCGACACCCTCTTCTAACCTCTGAGGGATTGCCCAACACGTGTGCACCAACCTACATGCAGACAGTACATTCATACACACTCAAAAGAAAGTTGGGAGAAACTTACAAGGCTGAAGAAAAGTTCTAGGCCAGCAAAGGCTACATAGAGCCCTTTTCTTCTTTCAAGGAAAAAAAGGAGGGGAGGGAGATGGCCTAGTGGTTAAGAGCACAGGCTTATCTTGCAGAGGACCCTAGTTTACTTTCCAGCAATATGGTTTCCAGGGATCCGATGCTCTCTTCTGGTCTCCATGGACATTGTATGCAAAGAAAATACACACATCAAAATAAAAATAAAAATAAATCTTAAAAAGAAAAATAGAGAGGAGGGGAAGGAAGGAAAGGAAAGAAGGGACTCTAAGATTATGGAGCAGAAACACCCATGGTTCCTGACTTCTTCTGCCAAGAGAATCCAATCAGCTGGAGACCACCTGCCTTCAGGGAGGAGTCGTAGACCAAAGGAAATTAGTTCAGATTTTGGTCTTTGACTTTTAATGACAGTGAACAGGTAACACTGAAATGGTCCCACAAATTGCCCAATAGAATGAAAAGATCATGCTTATCAAAGGAAAGATTATAGAATGGAATAAAAATTTGCCAACCACACATAAATAAATGCAAAAAGAATACATAAAGAAATGCCAAAAAAAAAATGGGGCTGGAGAGATGGCTCAGTGGTTAAGAGCACCGACTGCTCTTGCCCAGGACCCAGGTTTGATTCCCAGCACCCACATGATGGCTAAGAACCATCTTTAACTCCAGTTCCAGGGGAATCTGATGCCCTTTCCTGACCTCTGTGGCATTGCACAACACAGGTGCACTAACTTACATGCAGACAGTATGCTCATACACATAAAAAAATAAATAAATTTTTAAAAAGAAATGCAAAAAATTAATAATCTGACACCAAATCTTCCAATCAGTAGATTAGCACAGGTGCACTAACTTACATGCAGACAGTATGCTCATACACATAAAAAAATAAATAAATTTTTAAAAAGAAATGCAAAAAATTAATAATCTGACACCAAATCTTCCAATCAGTAGATTAGCACAGGTGCACTAACTTACATGCAGACAGTATGCTCATACACATAAAAAAATAAATAAATTTTTAAAAAGAAATGCAAAAAATTAATAATCTGACACCAAATCTTCCAATCAGTAGATTAGCAAATGAATAGACAGATCTTTGAAGAAACACAAATGGCCAATAAATTTTTGTTTTGCTTTGTTTTGTTTTTTGGCCATTTTGAGACAGGGTCTCCTTATAGCCCCAGCTGTCCTGGAACTCGCTCAGTAGACCAGGCTGACCTTGAACTCACAGAGATCTGCCTGCCTCTGCCTCCCAAGTGCTGGGATTAAAGGCATGTGCTACCATGCCCAGTTGGTTAATAAATATTTTTTGAAGTGTTCAATATCCTCCACCATTAGGGAAATGAAAATTAATACAGATCTGGGATTTAATCTCATCCCAGTCAGAAAGGCTGACATCAAGAAAACAAATGACTGAACTGGCAAGATGGCTCCATGAGTGAGTGGACTGGCAGCACAGGCCTGGTGACCGGAATTCAATTCCTAGAGCCCCCATGAAGGCTTAAGGAGAGAATCAGCTCCACCAAATTGTCCTGTGATCTTCACATCCATACCTAGCACACATGCTCCCCCCCATCATCCACACAGACACAATAAAGAAATGACGCTAGGTGATGGCAAAGATGTGGGGAAAGAGGAAGCCCTTTTTATTGCTGATTATAGTTGGAAAACAAAGAGGTCCAACCACTAAGGGAATAAGTTTGGAGAACTCTCAAAAAAGACAAAAGTAGAGCTACATATGATTGGGCTGTATCATATCTAGTGTGTACCCAAAGGACTGTATGTATGATATATATGCATGGGTTGTATGTACCTGTTCATTTCTGCCTCTTAAAATAGCTAGGAAATGGAACAGACTAGATGTGCACAAGCAAGTGAATGGAAATATATATATTTAATTTTATTTAGTTAAGAGGAGAGCTGAAATCCTGAGATGAGCAGGAAACTGGATAGAACTAGAAATCATTATATTAAGCAAAAGAAGCCAAGCCAGATACAGGGAGACAAATCCATCATGTTCTTTCTCTTAACAGATCAATGTCATATATATGCATGTATATGCATAAGGGGTGGTATAGGTAATCTGATTACAAAGGAGAATAAGAGATGGGAGGAAAGAATTAAAAGTGGTGAGAAAATAAAAGGAGAGGCTAATAGAACACAGGTGACATGACGGCAGAAGGAACACAGGTGACAAGACGGCGGCAGAAGGAGGAACAGGACCAGCAAGAGGTGGGGGGAGAATGGGTAGTGATACAAGTAAGAAACTATGTGTGTATGAAAATGCATAATGAAACATGTTACTTTGCGTGTTAGCCTTGAAAACCTAGTAAGAGCAGCTGGGCGTGAAGGCACACGCCTTTAATCCTAGTACTCAGGAGGCAGAGACAGGCGGATCTTTGAGTTCAAGGCCAGCCTGGTCTGCACAGTGAGTTCCAGGACAACTGGGGCTACAGGGATACTCTGTCTTGAAAAGACAAAAAAAAAAAAAAAAAAAAAAAAAAAAAAAAAAAAAAACAAACAACCAAAACAAACAAAACAAAAATAAAAACAAAACAGAAGAACGTTAGGACATGTGTGAAAACCCAAAAAGAAGGGGGAAAAAAAAGCCCCAAGATGTTCCTCAGGAAAATGGAATGCAAGAGCCACCTGTCCCTTCTTCCCCTTCTCCTAAATGAAAGAAAAAGAAAGCTCTCCCCAAAGAGGAGTTGGTCAGTGATCCCGAAGAGACTGCTACAACCAGCACAAGCCCTCCTGTTCGGAAGAGGAAGGAGTCTGCACCTGAGAAGGAAACGGCCAGTGAACCAGAAGAGACCGCAAACATGAGTGTCCCTAAGGAAAAAGGAAATGTTCTTCCAAGGAGCCAGCTAGCCCCATACGCCCCAGGCCTGAAGCTGTTGCTGGCAGCAAGAGTGTCACAAAGAAAAAGAGAAAGTTCCAGAAAACACCTCAGGAAGATTAGAATGGGCTTTTGGGTGGAGAGGCATGCGCACAACAGATACCTTCCCAACTCCACGATTAACCCCAATAAAATAAAATAAAAAATCACAAAAAAACTAGTAAGAAACGCTTTTGATTTTAGGGACCAAATGAGTGTGAGTGCATTTTCATAGGGAAAAGGACATGAACTTTAGTGGGACAGAATACAGTTTGTGTGTGTGTGTGTGTGTGTGTGTGTGTGTGTGTGTGTGTGTGTGTGTGTGTGTGTGTGGTGCTGCTGGAGATGGAACTCAGTGCCTTACAGATCCTCCGGAAACAGTGAACTGTAGCCTCCGTAAGAATGCCTTGGTATGAATGTAGTTTGCCTCTGCATGATTACGTGTTGAAGCTTGGTTCCCAGTTTGGTAATGTTGGGAAGTAGAACTTTAAGAGAGGCTGTAAGCCAGGCGTGGTGGCACACACCTTTAATCCTAGCATTCAAGAGGCAGAGGCAGGCGGACCTCTGTGAGTTAAAGGCCAGCCTAGTCTACATAGTGAGTCAGGCCAGCTGGGGATACAGAGAGACCCTGTCTCAAAGATGCCAAAAAAAAAGACTGTGACAGGTAATGATGATTGTCAGTTTGACAAGATTTAGAATCACTATGCTATGGAACCAAACTTCTGAGGATGTTTGTGAGGAGTTTTTTAGATCAGATTAACTAAGATAGACCCACTCCAAATCCATAAAGCATTTTTTCATGGGTGAGGTCCTTGGCTGAATAAAAGAATGAAGGAGTGCAGGACACATTGATCATCGACACTTCGAACGCACTTGCGGCCCCGGGAGGAACCCGGGGCTATGCCAAAAAAAAAAAAAAAAAAAAAAAAGAAAAAAGAATGAGTTACCCAGCAGCATTCACAGCTCTGCTCCCTAACTGTGAGAATAATGTGATACCTCCTGCCACCCTGACTTCCTCACCATGATGGACTCTAAGCTACAAAAATCTCTTCCTCCCTTAAAATACTTTTGTCAGGCAGCTGGAGAGATGGCTCAGCGGTTAAGAGCACCAATCGCTCTTGCAGAGGACCTGGGTTCGATTCCCAGCACCCACATGGCAGCTAAGAACTATCTTTAAGCCAGGCATGGTGGCAAATGCCTTTAATCCTAACACTTGGGAGGCAGAGGCAGGCAGATCTCTGTAAGTTCAAGGCGAGCCTGGTTTACAGCGTTGAGTTCCAGGCCAGCTGGGACTGTAGGGATACTGTGTCTCAAAAAAAAATATTTAAAAAATTTTTAAAAAGAACTGTCTTAAGCCAGGTGTGGTGGCGCATGCCTTTAATCCTAGCGCTCAGGAGGTAGAGGTAGGCTGATCTCTGTGTTCAAGGCCAGCCTGATCTACAGAATGAGTTCCAGGCCAGCTGGGGCTATAGGAAATCCTCTTCCACCCCCACCCCAAAAAACCTTTTGTCAGGAATTTTTGTTGCTTTGATAAAAGTGACTGTTGTTCTTTGTCCTTTGGCAGTCATATGTAGGAGGGATGTTGAAGAGTTTGTAACTTGGGGCTAAAACCTCCCTCAAATGCTGAGAATTCTGCTCAAATCATGGCAGAAATCTAGAAAACATTTTAAAACGACTTACAACCATTATTACTCAAATTGTTCACAGGGATACAGAGGTAATTCTCCATATTCCTTCTATGAAGCCAACATCACTCTAATACCAAAACCAGGCAAAGAGACAACCAAAAAGGAAAACTATAGACCCATCTCATTAATGAACATAGATGCAAAAATTCTCAAAAAAATACTTGCAAACCACGTACAGACCAAGATCAAGAAGATCATCCATCATGACCAAGTTGGATTCATACCAGAGATGCAGGGATGGTTCAACATATGAAAATCAATAAATATCATAAAACACATAAATTGACTGAAAGACAAAAACCACACCATCATCTGAATTGACGCAGAAGAAGCCTTTGACAAAATCCAGCATCCCTTCATGCTTAAAGTGCTAGAGGGAATTGGATTGCAGGGATCAATCCTCAATGTAATCAAAGCCATATACAAGAAACCTACAGCCAACATCATCCCGAATGGAGAAAAGACAGAAGCCTTCCCCTTAAAGGTAGGAACTCGGCAAGGCTGCCCCCTGCCACCACGCCTCTTCAATATAGTGCTTGAAACACTTGCTAGGGCAATAAGGCAAGAAAAGGAAATTAAAGGAGGACTAATTGGAAAAGAGGAAGTCAAGCTATCCCTTTTGGCTGATGATATGATTGTTTACCTAAGGGATGCTAAAAACTCCACCAGAAAACTCCTAAAAACGATTAAGAGTTTCAGTAAAGTGGCAGGACACAAAATTAACCTAGAAATATCAGTAGCCTTTCTTGACACGAACAGCAAGCAACTGAAGAAGGAATACTAAGAGAATTTCCCACTCAAAATAGCCTCAAAAACAATAAAATACATAGGAACAAACCTAACCAAAGACACTAAAGATCTCTACAAAAAAAATGTTAAACCCCTGAAGAATGAAATTTAAGAAGACATCAGAAGATGGAAAGATCTCCCATGCTCATGGATTGGGAAAATTAATATAGTAAAAATGTCCATTCAACCCAAACTATTGTACAGATTCAACATAATCCCAGTTAAAATCTCCAAGAGTTTCTTCACATGCTTGGGAAAAAAAGTCCTTAATTTCATACGGAAAAACAAAAGACCCTGAATACCCAAAGCAACCCTGAGCATAAAGAGCAATACAGGGGGGGATCTCTATACCAGACTTCAAACTATACTACAGGGCTATATAGTCATAAAAACAGCTTGGTACTAGCACAAAAACAGACATGTTGACCAATGGAACAAAACTGAAGACCCAAACTTGAGCACATACNATAAACATATCGGGTCAGCTGTGCTCAAAGCCTAGGTAGGAAATGCACAGAGGTTTCCCTGTGGAATCCATGAAGCAATTTCCTTCTGCTTAAATTCATTGCATAAGAGATACCACCCTTAAAAATTTCTAAAATTTGACTCAAATTTTGATTTGCAGCAAGCAATAAATATTTTAGTGGAAGTCATGTTTCCATTATATAGAATTTATGAAGTTAGGAATGAGAAGTTATTAGATAATATGTATGGCATATACTTGATGGTGTGTTCAGTATATAGAAAGGACTATCACATCAACAGAGATTTGAGAAGCCAGATAGTTCGGAGGTTAAGATCCTTGTCTAAGGTCTGTGGAATGGTTGACAAGTATCTGCTTGCTAACTAGCTAGAGTAGCTCTGCTTTAATCTCTCTTACATGTTAAATTTTTTGCCTAAGATGTATTATATGGCCTCAAGACACAGAGAAAGAGAGAAAATAGAAAACATAAACAATAATATATACTTATTTTATTAAGATACTTCTTAAAAAAAGTATCAACCTTTGTTATAAAATTTTAAAAATTAAGCTTACAACTAACTTCAAACTGAAGGTCACAAAATAAGTTGATGAGTAAAACAGTTTTAAGCTGTGCTTAAAAGTAGTAAGATTTTTGGATGACTGCCAGGGCAAAGTAACGTGAACAGGAAGAAATGCTTTAGAATGAAATATCAAGTCATCTGGTCACCAGTGGAATGAAAAAAATAGTATGGGCACTGGATATCTAGTAGATAGTAATTGATTTTAAGGGATGTCTTCTAGGAACTGAGATGTAGCTTGGTGTTAGAGCACTTATTGCATCACATGTATGTAGCACTTGCCTCTTTGGTTTATACCTAGAAAATTAATGTAAGTTTTCTGTAATGTTTAAAAGAGGAAGACACACATGGAATTATTTTATGCAAAAAAAAAAAGAAATCTTCCATTCAGGTGATATGTGTATGCTATGTATATATTTATGAATATTAATGATGGAAATGATGGATTTATATATGTATATATATTGAAGCAATACAAATTGAGCGAACAACACAACACAGAATGAAAAACTTTGGAGATACTGAGAGAAAGATCCATGACATGTATGGTATTGTGCAGGGACTCAGGTGGGGGTGGGGGGACAAAGCGTATATGGGAAAGGGAAGTGACTCTAATTCGATTGAGAAATGATCCATGATGTATGGAAAAAGTTTAATTTAACATTAAAAATAATTTATAATCAAAGAAAAAAGGAAGACACAAACAATGAGTTGTTTCTCGGGAGAACCAAAGGACTATTGATCTCTTAGCAAATAGTTTAGAGTGGAGCAAGAGCTGTGTTGAGGGAGGGGATTATTTAGGAGGTTTCTTTTGTCAACATTTCATTGAAGTTCCAGAAAGCAGGGAGTTTTCCATAGCCTCTGGTTTTTCCAGAGCTTACTTGGCTTCATTACATTCTTACTAGCTTAATTAGGATTGTATACCTTGGAAGGAGAAGGCTGATTCATAAGGTTTAGTAGAATTTCTCTATTTAACCAATGAGGGAAATATCAGTATTTTTGATTTTTCCTATGAATAACGTAATTGAAGCATTGGGCTTTGCTCGATTGGTACAGAATTTATAACCTTTCCCAATAGTAGCCAAATGATTTTGTGTGTTTCATTTAATTTTCAAACTTGTTTTCTTTAAAAACCTATTCTTCCCCTGTACCTTCCAAGTAGTGGGCCATACTGCTTTGCTTCCCTTCGCGTGTTCTATTTTATTTTTGTAATAACAATACTAGTGGGAAATTATTCTGTAGTAATGCTTGTTTTTTGAATTTTCACTGAGTCTTTTTATGGAAAAAATTACAAACTCCTCAGAGAGACTGATGTAGTTTGTTGCCATGGATAATTGTCTCTAAATAAACTTGGGGTAGTTAAGTAGATGTGAACAGATGGAAATAAATTGATGGAAGTTGACTATTGTGCCTCTTGGCTCCTCTTTATGTGTTACCAGCAGTGTATCTTTTTGTCTTGTCAGGCCCGGCATTTTATGCACTTGAACTTTAACAATGTCAGTCAGATTCCTCCTCTGAGCCTGCATAAAATTGAGCTCCAGGGCACAGCCCTCTGCCAACAAAGCTAGGACTACTGCAGAGACCAACAGCATCATCACAGTCCTCTAAGTGTCAATGAAAGGAAGGTCTTTTATATTGGTAAAACTGTCTAAACACATCTTTGTTTACCTGACCTCAGTTGGAACTCACGGCAGGTTCTATTAATTATGGGCATTTCTCCACCTTTATTTTACATGTGAGGAATAGGAACCCAAGAAATGGTTCACTGAACTAATTCCATAACTGTGTAGTAAGTGCCAACTATATCAGCCATCAAGACACTAGGGATTCAATACACCATTGAAGTCACAGTCTCTGTCCTGCAGGAGCTCATATCCCATATGGGAAAGAGATAAATCATTAGGGCTTTAAAATATAACATAATAAGAATATGCCCAGAATCATATGAAATATTATGAGAGGGGCACTTGACTCAGTCATGAAGTAGAATAGTTGCCAAAGGAATAGAGTTAATTATGACCTGAAGAAGACTAAATACTTGGATACTTTGAAGAAAACAACTCATCCCAAACTTATGGCTATCCAATCAAGCTTGTCTCTGGGCATTTAACTTTCAACAAATAAATATTTACAAGGGTCCTATATTTCTAACACAGGATAGGAATTTTTCATTATTCTCTCTACTTTCACTTTTCACAATGTTATTTGTTATTTTTGTGCATTTCATACAATAATTTCTTAATGACATTTGATGTTCCTATCACACAGGATATGATTTTAAATACAGGAGATAAAATATCTAGACACCTGCTTTAAAAAGTCTGTGATTTGAGTAAAAGAACAAAAACCTATGTCTCAACTAGGGTACAGTGTAAAAAGTGGATCAAATATTAAGATATGTTAAGTGATCCTAATTAAGATATGTGTTTAATAGTTATTTTATAATTGTGGCAGAGATTCCTGACACCTCAGGAAAGAGGGATGGACTGTGCCTTGAATTAGTTGGCCAGTAAAGTAGATTGTTATCCTTCTCTGACAGTATTGATTTTATGCCCATGTGGACTGCCTTCAATGTTAATTCAAAACATTTCTTTTATTTTGCTGCTTCTTTTAGAACTTTTTTTTTTAAATTGATCTTACAAAATCTGAAGGCGTATTGTGCTTGAGTGCTCGGCAGCACATATACTAAAATTGGCACGATACAGAGAAGATTTTCATGGTCCCTGCACAAGGATGACAAAAAATTCGTGAGCGTCATATTAAAAAAGAAAAAGAAAAAACATTGAACGTGTTTGTAATACAACAACAAAAGAGCCAGGAGTCGAGGTGACACACACTTTAATCCAGCACATCGGGAAGCAGAGACGGCAGATCTCTGTTGGTTCAAGGTAGTCTGGTCTACAGAGTGAGCTTCAGGCAGGCTGGGACTAAAAAAGGAGATCCTGTCTCAAAAATTTCAAAAAAAAAAAAAAAAAAGGAAGAGATAACTTGAAGAACTAAGCCCTACTGCTACTTATAAATGGGTTCTTCGAGAATCAATAAGGCCCTGCTGTCGAAAACCAGATGTAAGCATGGAAAGATGGTTGGAGACCGCAATTGCAGGTCATGGTCTCTGGAATGCCAGAGGTGTTACCAAGGACCACTAACGTAAAGAATATAGGTCTACTTGAGTCAAGGGCAGACTCCTCCATCAGCACCAGCTACCCTCATCTGCCTGGAATTCTATGGCAGCAGTGGCAGCCATATGTCTGTATATCCCAAATCTAATTGGCTATTAGTCTCTCATTGGAGGCATAACCCACGGCTGATACCACAAACTTACATCATCTAATCGTTAGGAGATGTTACAAGCCACATGGCCTGTTTACTTAACAGAGAAATGTAATTCTTGGAATATAACATACCCATCCAACATCTGCTGTTACTATACCAAGTGAACCTAACATAAAACAAATTAGTACTGTTAAAAACCTTATATCTGGGGTGGCAGAGATGGGGCTGTGTAAGAGCACCTCCGCTCTTACAGAGGACCGTGGTTCGATCCCAGCACCCACCATGCGGCTGAGAACCGTCTAACTCCAATTCAGCAAGACTCCAGTTCCAGGGGATCCGAGACCTCTTCTGACCCTCCGCGGCATTGCCGGACACAGTGGTGTTTACCAACTTGCATTCAGACAGTACAATCATACACTTACAGAAATAAATTTAAAAATTAACAAAATCATATATACAAAAAATAAATACCTATATATTTAATTGCGTGTGCTTCATTAGTTTAAATCGACAGGGCTATATCTCTATTTACTGTTTAACATAACCTATGTATCTAATTGGTTGTGCTTCATTGTAGGATCGAAGTTTATGCCTGGACAGATTGTCAGCCCATGAAAGAAAACGCCAGAATGACTAGAGACCAAGGACACAAAGCTCAGAGAAGTTAGACTGTTTTGTTTCTCATCCACCTGTACCCCTTTCTAAGCCTAGGAGAACATCTGTGGAAGAGGGGGCGCAGTTGAATGTAGGGCTGCGATTGGGGTGATGGTGAAACTACAACAATATAGACTGGACACTCATCTGATAACTTGATTGAACATACAAGCCACCCTCGGATGGGGGACACAGAGCTCTTGGGTTTGGGCACACAACTGCTACAAAATTGGTTTTACATGAGGATGTTTGTACTCACAGATTTCACTTATTTTAAAAAAATGAAATAAAACAAAACAACAAACAAAAAAAAAAAAAAAAAAAAAAAAAAAAAAAAAAAAAAAATGTGTGGTGTGGGGGTGGGGAGGGAAGGGGATATATACCTAAACTGAATTGGAAAAAAATGAAAATTAAAAAAAAAAAAAAAGTCTATAAAAAAATTATGCCTGAACTGATTGGAAATTTGTATTGTATACCAGCTATTCATCAATAAATAAGAATAAATGGGTTACTTCTATAGAGAGTCATTTGGAGAGTAATAAGGCTTAACATGAGATCATATTGAATTATTTAGCTTAGGCCCTAATCCAGTGGCAAATGTCTTCATATTAGAAGGATGTAGGGAGGATGGTGATGTGAAGACAAACAGGGAGATGTTAAGTGATGATGGAAACAGACACTGGAGACATGTCAAGGTGTTGGGAAATATCCAAAACTAAAAGTAAATTGACATTTGTTGCTTAGCTTCTAGAAACAGGATGCCCTAAATAGGGACAGTGACGGTCTAGTTTCCTACTGTTTAGAGTCAAATTGTTATGTTTTTAAGCATTTGGTTTGTTGGGCATTTTTTTTGAATCTAAAGAAAAACATACAGCTACAGTGGTCCTGCGTGGAATCTGGCTATGTAAATTATTCTTAAGTGAATAATGACTTGAAGAGTCTTTCAAATATCAGATGTGAAGGTAAAAACTTCAGCAGCAGGGCAAGGTGAAAATTACTAAGCAGTATTTCAGTTGACAGCCTCGTGAATGTACAGCCTCCCAACTAGGGCAAGCCCTTTTGGTTTAAATTTACATTTAGGAGTTGGAGCATTTAATATGGTTCATGCTCTGTAGTGTGTGTGTGTGCACGTGTGTGCCAAAATATTGAGGAAGTACATATTTGCATGAAGATATTATTGTGAACATCCTGACAGCTTGAAATCTCTACTCAAGGTATATATCTGGAATGTGACCACTCTGTTTAAACCTTAATTTTCCTAACATATCCAAGTCACTTCTGTCTCTTAGGCTTGTTGGTTACCCTGTCAAGACTGTATTTACATGTTACATTCTCCTTAAGGTCTCCCAGACCACAAACTTGAAATAACACCACTCGGTCATGGCATTATTCAAATTTTGTTTATTCATCTCCAATGTGCTTATCTCCTTCAAGTATATAGCATAATTTCCTAGTTTAATATGTTTATCACCTGTTACATCTTTGGTGGATATTAAATTCATTAGGGCAGGATTTTCCATCTGTTCTATTGACTCCTACATTTTATTGGCTAGAATAGTATCTGTGACAATAGTTAGTCAATATATACTTGCTCAATAATAGGGGAAGAATATTTATTTGCCCTGGCATTATTTGAAATAGCAAATTTTTCAGAACAGTCCACTTGGTTCAACAAGCATGGCTAAGTTAAATTAGTACTTTTCAAATATTGACAACTTTACTAAATTTCGATGCATATTCACTGTATATCTTATGTGATATTTACAGCAGAATATCTTAAGAAGTTGTGTGATCCTGGTCCTCCTAGAAGGGAAACTACAAAAAATTACTTAAAATCTGGTTGTGAGTAAAATGCTTTGCTAGGTAACAGGATAACATATATTTTAGGTTTTTAAGTTGTAAAAGTTAACATATTTACTACTATGAAAAAATTTGAAAACAGTAAAATTAGCTATTTTGGAATATTGGGTGACTACACCCACACACACAACCTTTTTCAAGCAGCTTAATTGTAGATTTATTAGGAAGGTTAGGAAAAAGAACTTACTAAGAATGGATTGCAAGGGAGGCATAGCATACACCAATATTTTTAGGCTTGTCAAATTTGTCACCGCTTTGTTATAGCTTAGTTCTTAAGTGGCCCCAGAGGCCTGCATAGTAACAGAGTCATCCCCAGAGAAGTGGCATTGATTGAGAAATGGTACAATCTTTGAGGTAGGGCTAAGGGGTTGGGGGGAGGGAGGGGGTGTTTGGCCACTGAAGCGTGGTCTCGAGGGGATTGATGGGCCCTTGGTCCCTTTTGTACTCTCAGTTTGTCTTCTGGCTTACAATGAGCTGAAGGTTTTGTTCTACCACTCCTGTTGTGACAAGCTGTATAGACCTGAAAATAAGTAGCAATTTATGATAGAAACCTTAAAAATTGTGAACCATTTTTTGTAAACTCTTACACTATGGTAACAGAGAGCTTATTCATACATATTTGATAGAGCTTTAAATTTTAACTTTATTTTCTAAAAATATAGCATGAACTTTTGAACTCAGCAGATAGCATTGACTTAATCAAGACACAATGATAGAATATCTTCTCTCTCATGGACTATTTAAGCTATTGTAAAGTTTAAGTTTAATCTGCAAATTATAAACACTGAGGTTGCTTATTCCATTTAAAAAGTGAGAAATTCATATATATATAATATATATATATATATATTTATAATTATATAATGGCTGTTCTTGCAGAGGGACCCAGGTTTCAATCCCAGAGCCACTATGGTAGCTGACAACCATCTGTGACTTCAGTATCAGGGAATCTAACACCATCTCCTGACCTATGCAGGCACTGCAAGACATGAGAGCATTTAGATACATGCAAGAAATACATTTCATCCACATAAATATTATTAAAATACATGTAGAACATGTGGTATTTGAATTAAGAAGACCCCACAAGCTCAAGTATTATGGAGTACTTGCAGTTTGTGGTGCTGTTTGAGGAGGGTCATGTAGGACTTGTGAACATAATGGAGGAAACACACCACCAGAGGCAGGCTCTGAAAGGTCAAAGCCTCACCCTAGCTCTGCTTGCTCGCTCCTCTTCTTTCTTGAAGATAAGAGCACCTCCCCTTGCCCATTCTCTCTCTTCTTTTTTCTCTTTCTCCTTTCTTGGTTTGCGCTGACATTCATTTACTGCTTTCCCATGTTCTCAATAGTATGGTTAACTGAAATCATTGACATTTTGAGCCAAAACAAATCCCTCCTCTAAGTTTTTCTCACTATTGTCACAGTGGGACAATCTTCAAGGA
This sequence comes from Rhizomys pruinosus, assembly GCA_009823505.1. Lineage (NCBI taxonomy): Eukaryota > Metazoa > Chordata > Mammalia > Rodentia > Spalacidae > Rhizomys > Rhizomys pruinosus. The sequence goes on from VZQC01012365.1 coordinate 160,923, forward strand.
AAGCGCTTCACCAAAGCACCACGCATATTTTAAAATTATTAAAATCGCGCGTGGAGGAACTAGATATGAAAGAAATATCATTCAAGGCCTCTTTATTTCTGGAAATTACCATTACTATTTTAATTTATGAAATCTATATTGTAACAGCTAAAGAGGTAATATCAGCTTATTGAGATAATTTTAAAGGGTTCTGTTTACTACCATTTTTTGTCAGTATTATAAATAGTACATTATTGCTTGTGAAAGACCTAACATTTCTTAACCTCTCTTTAGGTGATATTATTCAGTTTCTATCGATGACTCTCTCTCGCAAGTGGGGAAATAAAGTAGCCAGATAAGTCAATGTCTCTCAGAGATCATTTTTCTTCTTTCAAAGGGTTAGCGTGAATATGGACCTTGTATGCCCTGGAGTCCCCCTCCCCACTAGTATAACCAAGACTATGGCATGGCAAGGAAGAATGGGTTTTGACGATCGTTCGCGCCGAACGGTCACAGTTTCAGCATTTAGGGAGCCAAGAGAGGAACTCGCAGGTAGGGACCTGAGGGCAGGAAGCTGAAGCAACGGGCATGGAGGAAGGCTGTTCATGGACTTGCTCCCCTGGCCAATACGTCAGCCTGCTTTCTTTTTCTTTTTTTTCTGTCCCACAATCGCGTGGTATGTTTATTCCTTTCTTTTTCTGGTCCATTTTTTTTTTTTTCATTTTTTAACATATAAGGATAATTTATGAGATACAAGCAATCCTTATGAAAAACCCCCAAAATATTGCAGGGTGCCCACCACACGCCAGGCTCGAACTCCCAGCTGGAAGGGCCGAGGCTTCTTCGTCTGCTCAATCCCTCTGTGCAAGTGTGAAAATCGTATTACTACGATAACACATATTATCCTAGTAGGTGACCTACTCATGTGCCATGTAGTTTTCCCCCAATTCAGGCCCCAGCACCATACCCCTTGAAGGTTCGGTCAGTGTACTATTCTAACTTAAAAACTTGTTCCTGGACAAGAATACAGGAAAAGGCTTCTTTCTACACCATGGTTTCTCAGTCGCTTGCGTGCTAGGGCGCTCCCTCTAAAGGCCTTCGGTTAGAGAAAAAGGGGGTATGCATACCAAGATAAGAACCATACCATACGTGTTGTTTGTATGTGGAGCCCTGCTCGCTACCTTTTGCCTCTGGGTCGATTTACCTCTCAGGTGGCCGTGGCATAGATTAGTAGACTTGCTTTCACTTGGGCTTGACCAAGGATTCTTGGTGAGTAGGATAATAGTGCCTAGTGTCTCACGCTCATAGCTGGGTAAATCACAATGCAGGGCAGGCGCCGTGTTGGTGACTGTATTTATGTGAGCTCAAGGGTCTCTTCCTTATTACATCTATGGGTCAAATACACACTTATTCTCTCCTTTTTGTGACAAGACAGCTTTGACCTTTGCTATTTATTATTTGGGCCTTAGATGGTGGAATAAAAATCATTAGACGTCTTTGACAATGGACCACCAAGTCACCATGCGACTCTTTGATGCTTGCCCAAATTCATGAGTCTGGGGTTTATTATCTGGATTACCTCTACTCTAGGTAACCAATATTATATAAATTAATATAAAGGAATGTGTGACTATACAATTATTAGCTATATATTAATACTAGTCTCCTAATATGAATCAAAATGGATATAAGTGGTACATCGTTGTATAAGGGACCTCACGGGCCATAAGGCTCCTGAGGGCACAAGCAAGCTACTTGAAGAAGTTGTGCTCACATATAATGAGCTTTAGGTTCCTCAACTCCGTACATAATTTCCTCTCTTCTGGACTTAAGCTATTTCACCTATTATACGAGAACTTCATATTGTGAGGTTTTTATTTGCCCTCTTAATTAAATATTATTATTCTAATTATAATTGAATTTCAGTATGGTTCTTTTTATTATTTTGGTAATGTGCCTTCTAAGAGGAAGAGAAGTATAGGCCTGTAGTGTTTAATTATGTATGTGTTACTGCAACGTCTAGCAGGCACCACCTCAGAGTGGACTGCCTATGCTTAGTGCATTTTCAGACCAACTTCTGGAATCAACCCTATAGTCATACTGGTTGAAGGTAAATCTTTATCTCTAACCACAGTATATGGTGTATGTTTGGTAGCAAGTACTCATTAGCAGGTAGTATGCTCGCTCTCGACTGTCATGACTGAAGCAGGCTGCTAGTCGCGCTATGGATTGGTCTTGGGATTTGAGACCTTCGATGTTGCCGCCGCTGAGTTTGAGCAAGTGTGAAGTGAGGCACTTAGTGATCGGCCTTTCTCCTATAGTATTCGGGCTACAGACGGAGCATAAGCCTTTGTCTAGGCAGTGCTCGTGGAATGTACTTGATTGACAGCCTCAGAGTCCTTAGCCTCGGTGGGTCGATCATCCGGACCTAAAGAATGTGTGTTGGCTCCCTTCGCTTGCCCAAGTGCCGCCCGCGACTAAAAAAGGTCGGTGCATCGCAACGCCGTCCACGACCGCGACTTGGGAAGGAATAGCACAGCCCCTTATATGATTCATGCAGATAAGATGATCTCGTGTTTTTTTTTTTTTCCGTTGATATATATTATTTTTGTGTGACAGAGAGGTATGTGTGACTAGATATGCTACTCTGATTTATTATTGTCAAAGTTGTAGAACAGATGAGGCGTTCTTCTTGCCTCTTATAGCCCACGAGGACTGTCTTTTTCTCACCTGGTAAAAAGGGCATGCTCAAGATCAAGCGCCATAACGGTGTCGATACTGGAGGCTCAGTGCAGATGGTATTGGTGTAGTGGATATCGAGATTAAGCCCTTATTAGTCACCGCCACCAGTGTCTTAGGTTCTGTGTGTGGTGACATCTGTCCCTGTGATTCATGTAGCCAGCCTCATATTCATTGAAGAATTGCTCAGTGCGCTAATCCCTGCGCTATGTGTGGCTACTTGATATGGTTGGGGCGCCCTAGGTAACCATCAACAGATGGTGGTCATATTAATTTGGTGAGATTGTGTAAAAGGCTCTATGAGTGTCTACTCATGCTACAATGCAGCATACTCTCTGGGTGAGGCATAGAGGATTTAGTTCATTAAGCGGTATCTACTCAAGGATAGCAGCCTGTGATGGATCTCTCTCTAGTTTCGTTCAAGCGATGAGTTTGCTCTTGACTGGTCGATGCATCAATTTTGTCTTCGAAACTCGCAATGAGAACAGGGGGGCTAAGCATCTTGGCAGCAAATCGTATCGAGAAAGGATATGATCGATAAAATATAACTGTGTACTCACGCTGCTGTGTGCGTGTCGCGACGCGGGGAGTGTTTTGTGACCATACCTTTAATATCCTATGAAGGTTATGGCGTTATATATATCAGAGAGGCGGGTTGTTTGGCATTGTGGTGTGTCAGATTTTCTTCTAGCGATAGTATTCTAGGATTGCCTCTATATTGGCCGAGCCCCACGTCTCATGTTCTCTGCTCTCCTAATTCTACTTACGTAGGCGCCTTTGGATACTATACGTTGTTGGAGAACTTAGTTGGAGGATTTACGCTTTCTCGGTTAGAAAAGGTTAAAAGATTTTTCTCTGGAGTCTATGTGTCTTCGACTCGCTCAAGTGCATGGTTCGGTGTATCTTAGGGGCTTTCTCAACGTTGATCGTCTCAATTTAATTCTACTTGTCTCTACGTTTAGTCGTAGAGCTGGAGCATCGCGCGAGGTAAGAGGGGTATCGTTGCTCACTACATACTCTCAGTGTGCTCATGGGGTCTCGACTGCTGAAGTTTGATTGCTCCACTTTTGTGAAGGTTCACTGCGATTCTCTTTTACTAGATTGACAGGAATAGGATTTTGCTCGCTCAATTCTCTACCCCCCTAGTCGAGTGTTTATCCTAGATTTTGTTCCTCTCTCAGCTGTACGCTGGGGAATGGTCTCTCTCCAGGAGGCGCGTGTGCGTGTTGCAAGCGTCATGTGTTTTAACCAAGGCCATACAATAAATCCAAGGACAACACGATCCACCGAGTGAATTACGTTTCATCTCGCGTGATCGCTCTCTTTTGTGTGTGTGAAGACTGTCCTCTTCACGACATATATATCACGACGGAAAAGCTTTGCGAAAGGACATCTGGATTTAATGGATGGATTAATGGCGCTGTGTCGCGTTCGCATATGATCAACCACTCCCATTCTTGGAGTAGTTGAGAATGTCGGAGTTAGGACCATAGCCTAGCTATTGTTGGGCTTAATGTGACCGTGATACCAAATGGATAAAATTAATAAATAAGAATCTGTATCTCTGTTTCACACCCTTAAAATCGGCCTCTCCAACACCCCCTTCACGCAAGCCGCAATGCTCCTATTCACCTGATCCGATCAGTGACTTTACGGAATGCCTATCCGACCACCGTCATTCCCAGCGAGTTATTTCTCACAGCGTTGCTTCTGACGAAGGAACTCACTTCACAGCCAAGAGAAGTGCGACTGTGAGCCCATGGTCATGGTATACACTGGTCTTACCATGTTCCCCACCACCAGAAGCAGCTGGCTTGATACAATGATGGAATGGCCTCTTGAAGACACAGTTACATCGCCAATTAGGTAGCAATACACTGGAGGCGGCCTGGTCGGGCAAGGTTCTCCTGCAAGCAGTCTATGCTTTGAATAAGCATCCACTATATGGTACTATTTCTACTATAGCCAGAATTCATGGGACCAAGGGGTGGAAGTGGGAATGATTCCACTCACTATCACCCCTAGAGGTGAATCAGTTTAGGGAAAATTTTTGCATCCTGTACCCACGACCTTGCATTCTGCTGGTCTAGATGTTTTTGGCTCCAATGTGGGGGAGTGCTCTTTTGCCAGGAGATACAAGCAAACGTTCCATTAAACTGGAAGCTAAGACTTTCCCCCTGGCCACTTCAGGCTGCTTCTACGCCTTTTAACAGGGCCATCAGGCTAAGGAAGGTGAAGGAATAACTGTAGTAGGGGGGGTGATTGATCCAGAGTACCATGGGGAATTTGAACTTTTTCTCCACAATGGGCGGCAAGGAAGATTATGTCTGAGAGGCAGGTGATGCTGTAGGGCGCCTTCTGGTGCTACCATTTCCTATGATTAAGGTCAATTTGAAACTCCAACAACCCAAACAGGACAGGACAATAAATGGCCCAGGCCCTTCAGGGATGAAGGTATCTTTCCAGGGAAAGAGCCAAGACCTTCCAAGAGGTGCTTGCTGATGGTGGAGGAAAATACAGAATGTTAGTATGAAGAAGAAGGTCATAAATATCAGCTGAGGCCATGGGAGCAGTTGCAGAACCATGGATTATAATTAGATATTAACTTTTTGTCCTATTTGGTTTAAGAATGTGCTTGTTCATATTATATATATATATATATATATATATATATATGATATTATTATATCATATATATAACTGATACTTGTGTTGTTCCCTTTTTGAATGTGCAACTGAGAAATATGTGTTAAGTGTTGTCATTTTTAGGTTATTAGATACTGAGGACTAAGTGTTCCTCAAGAACATTACCACCTACTCTAAGATATAATGCCTTGCTATTGCACATGAGATAATTAAAACATGTTAGGTGGAATAATGACCCTGCCATAGTTTGCAATTGACATTTAAGCAGAGGCCATTTATTGCGGGGGTGTCAAGTTGACAAGGGGACTATTGTGCTAATGGTTAAATCCTGGGTGTCAACTTGACCTGGTCTAAGGAACAAATAAAAGAAAATCCGTGTCTTCTGATTGGGAAACCACTCAACCCAGATGGCCACCCAAAATGTGGGTGTTACCTTTCTGCCGGCAGGCAGTATTTATGGCCACGGCAGCGGGAGCTGTCCCCTTTTTCCTTCCTGCCGGCGCTTCTCATCTGTAGTTTGGTCTTGCGTGCTGAGGATCAAACCTTTCGGAAATTCCAGCATTCTTGTACTCGAGACTGGCAGATCTTCCTGGAATCCTCTCGGGCCTTTCGAGCACCTTTTAGACTGTAAACTACTGAGAATCCAGCCTTGCGGAACTGAGCAGTCCCTGGATTCCCGCCCTCTCCAGTTCGGCGCTACAGTTGAGCTCCGTCACGTGAGAAAATCAATAAATGCAACATAGTTAGTTATCTATTCATCCTGTTGCTCTGTTTTCTTTAGGAACCCTGACTAATACAAAGCTGCTGCACCATGCTTAAAAAAATTAGTTTATTCTGTGGTGAGAAGGTACAGTAAGAGATAAAAATGGTTTTCAAGTTAGATACTGGATTTTGTTGGATAGAGAAATTAAATGTAGACATCTTAACTTATTAGTTACTTTTTTTTTTCTTTTTTGTATTTTTTTTTTTTTTTTTTTTTTTTTTTTTTTTTTTTTTTTTTGGTCTTTTCGACCTAGTCTTTTTTTTGCTCTTGTTCCTGAGACAAAGCTCTTGAAACTCACATCTGTTAGACCAGGCTCTGGCCTTGAACTCAACAAAGATTCACATGCCTCTGCTCCCCGACCTCCCGACTGCTTAGGATTTAAAAGGCGGTTGCTTTTTTTATTTGTATTTTAGAGGGACATTGGTCTTCCTGTAGCCCCAGGCTGGCTGGAACTCACTTTGTAGACCAGGCTGGCTTTGAACTTACAGAGATCCGCCTGACTCCCGAGTGCTGGGATTAAAGGTGTGTGCTACCAAGGCCGGCTTAAAGATGGTGCTTAGCCGCCAAGTGGCAATCAAACCTGGGTCCTTTGCAAGAGCAGTTGGCACTCTTAACCACTGAGCCATCTGTCCAGCCCCAAATTTTTACTTCTTGATTATAATTAGTGACTGTCTGTATTTACAGGGTGCAGTGATATTTTTGATAGATGTACTCAATGTGGAATGATTAAATCAAGCTAATTAGCTTGTTTACCTCACATTAAGATCTTTTTATTTATTTATTTTATATATTTTTTATTTTATTTATTTATTTATTTATTTTTATTTTTGTTCATTTTTTAATATTTATACAGGTTGATCTTTAATTTTCATCTGGAAAAATTTGAACAAGCCCAAGTTTACCATGCTAAGATAATGGTTTAGCTGACTCCCATAAAGGTAGTACAGACAAATAATGAAAATGAATCACATCCTTAGGTTCTGTGATTACTGAGATTTCCCCTGCCCTAGGTGCATTATTGTTTCTTAAAAATATAGGAGCAGTAGCTTATCACAAGTCTCCACTAGTGCATTAACGATGGAATCAAAACAACACAACAGACTCATAGGATGAGAGGCCTCAGAACCAGAAGTCAGTTTTATGCTTCTTCTTGCTTTGGATAATTTAGGATTTTGCGGTGTGCCTGACGTAAATATTGCTGCTGTTTGAAGTAAACCTTAAATGCTCCTTTTATGGCAACAAAAGCAATTCCACTCAAGACTGTCCTTTGTTAATTAGAGTTAACACTACTGAACATCAGTTTACCAACTATTGTCGCAATCGTAGGAAAGACAAGGGCTCCACACAAAATTCGGGTAGCAGAAACATGATCTGCTAGAGGATTGGCCTCAGCTGGAATTCGAGGAACAGGACAACCAATCCCTGGAAATATACTGTTTAAAATTTGTAGTTTGAGTACTTGTGCCATAGCCTAAGCACATAATCCTCCCAGCGAATCATCTTGCCTAAGATCAGCATGACAGGAATAGTAGGAAGACCAATCAAAAGGAATAAAGGGTCAGCTCTCTCCATAACATCCAGCCCTTCTTTATGGCCTACAGCCTGCATCACTGTTACTGCTCCTTAAGTCACAGCTGTCCAATAGATAGATCCAACCATTATTCCTACTGCGGCAAAAGGACAAGCTTTTGAGATCAGTCGATCTGCAAGATCCAAGACATAAACAACTGGACCCAACTTTGGAAAAACTATCAAGTATTCAGCATTGCACTGAGGACATGCCACTCTGGCTGTACTGTTTCCTCTTTGTTTTTCATTCACCCAGCATTGTAGACAGGCCTGGTGAACCCATTTATTAGATCCTCTGCACCTGCATGGTCTAACTCATTCAGCTGTTCTATCATCTTCATCAGTGGCAAAACATACCCAGCAACTTCTGTCCAGCATCTGTTGAAGGGCTTGGTCCGGCATCTTCCGCAGGGCCGGCGCACTCAGGCGTCCCCAGCACACCAGCCCGGGGACCGGTCCCGGGGACAATAGCACTGAGAGGCGAAGCCGGCGAGCGTTGGTGGGCAGCGAGGAGGAGGAGCCTGCGGTGTGGAGGCGGTGGTCGCGGTCCGGGTTCCTGCCGCTCGGCCCAGGGTTCCGGTCCATGGACCGCTGGGGCGCCAAGCTCTTATATATTTTTTTTAAAGACTGGGGCTTTTATTTATTTCCCCACAACCTCTCCAGCACTTGGTATCATTTGTTTTCTTGATCCTAGCTAGTCTTATTGGAGTAAGATGATATCTTAAAGTGGTTTTCATTTGCATTTCCTTAATGATTAGTGATGTTGAACAGTTGTTCAGGTGTTTCTCAGACATCTCTAATTCCTCACTTGTGAAGTCTCTGTTCAGTTCTTTGCTCCATCTATTGAGTGGGTAATTTGTTTTCTTTTTTCTTTGTTTTTTGAGTAGTTTATATATTCTGGAAATCAATGCTTTGTCAGATGTATCTGCAGTGAAGGTTTCCTCCCACTCTGTGGGATTTCTCTTCACTTCCTTGATTGTTTCTTTTGATGTACAGAAGCTTTTGAGTTTAATGAGGTCCCATTTGTCAATTGTCGACCTTAATTCTTGTGCAGCTGCTGTCTGATTTAGGAAGTCTTTTCCTA
>VZQC01012365.1:170506-243353 GCA_009823505.1 Rhizomys pruinosus
AAAAAAAAGCCTCTTTTAGACAGATGTGGTAGCACATGCCTTTAATCCCAGCACTCCACTGGCAGGCACATTGAGTTCAATGGCAGCTTAAACTATATATTGAGTTCCAGACCAGCTGGAGCTACAAGTAGACCCTCTCACAAACCCCAAGTTATAAGTAAATAAGTTAAATATTTCTTTTAGTAATTTTTATGTAATACTACATTATTATTAATGTGTGTTTGTTTACTTCAGATTCTAGCATTCCTTTAAGAAGTTGGGAGAAACTTAACAAGTCTGAAGAAAAGTTCTAGGCCAGCAAAGGCTACATAGAGCCTTTTTCTTGTTTCAAGGAAAAAAAAAAGAGGGGGTGGGGAGATGGCTTAGTGGTTAAGAGCACAGACTTCTCTTGCAGAGGACCCTAGTTTCATTCCAGGCAACATGGTTGCTAACAAAACTCCAGTTCCAGGGATCTGATGCTCTCTTCTGGTCTCCATGGACATTGCCTATATGTGGTTTGCTTACATACATGTCAAGAAAATACACAGATACAAATACAAATAAAAATAAATAGATCTTAAAAAGAAAAACAGAGTGGAGGGCAAGGAAGGAGAAAGGAAAGAAGGAACTCTAAGATTATGGAGCAGTAACATCCATGGTTCCTGACTTCTTCTGCCAGGAGAATCAAATCAGCTGGAGAACATCTGCCCTTCAGGGAAAAGTCATAGCCCAAAGGAAATTAGTTTGAATTTCTGTTCAGATTATGGACTTTTGACTTTTAATGACAGCGAACTGGTGAAATGGTCCCACAAATTGACCAATAGAATGAAAAGATCATGCATATCAAAGGAAAGAACCCCCCAATGAAGAGAAGCCTATAGACTGGAAGAAAATTTTGCCAACATTACATAAATAAATGCAAAAAGAATACATAAAGAAATGCAAAAAACTAATAATCTGAGACCAAATCTTCCAATCAATAGATTGGCAAATGCATAGACAGATCTTTGAAGAAACTCAAATGGCCAATAAATATTTTTTGAAGTGTTCAATTTCCTCCGCCATTAGGGACATGAAAATTAATACTGATCTGGGATTTAATCTCATCCCAGTCAGAAAGGCTGACATCGAGAAAACAAATGACTGAATCGGCAAGATGGCTCCATGAGTGAGTGGACTGGCAGCACAGGCCTGGTGACCGGAATTCAATTCCTAGAGCCCCCATAAAGGCTTAAGGAGAGAATCAACTCCTCCAAATTGTCCTGTGACTTTCACATCCATACCTAGCACATATGCTCCCCGCCCCCATCATCCACACAGACACTATAAAGAAATGACACTAGGTAATGGCAAAGATGTGGAGAAAGAGGAACCCCTTTTTCTTGCTGATTATAGTTGGAAAATAAAGAGGTCCAACCACTAAGGAAATAAATTTGGAAAGTTCTCAAAAAAGATAAAAGTAGAGCTACCATATGATTCACCTGTATCACTTCTACATATGTACCCAAAGGACGTATGTATAATATACATGCATGGGTTGTATGTACATGTTCCTTTCTGCACTCTTCAAATAGCTAGGAAATGGAACAGGCTAGATGTCCACAAGCAGGTGAATGGGTAAAGAAGGGTCACTTAAGAGGAGATCTGAAATCCTGAGGTCAGCAGGAAATTGGATAGAACTAGAAATCATTATATTAAGCAAAAGAAGCCAGATACAGAGAGACAAATCCGTCATGTTCTTTCTTTTAACAGATCAATGTCATATATATGCATGTATATATATAAGGGGTGGTATAGGTAATCTGATTACAAAGGGGCATAAGAGATGGGAGGAAAGAATTAAAAGTGAGGAGAAAATAAAAGAAGAGGTTAATGGAACACAGGTGGCACGATGGCAGAAGGAGCAACACAGGTGACACGATGCCAGAAGGAGGAACAGGACCAGCAAGAAGTGGGGGGAGAGTGGGTAGTGAGACAAGTAAGAAGATATGTGTGTATGAAAACACATAATGAAACATGTTAGCCTTAAAAACCTAGTAAGAGCAGTTGGGCATGGTGGCTCACGCCTTTAATCCTAGCACTTGGGAGGCAGAGACAGGCAGATCTTTGTGAGTTCAAGACCAGCCTGGTCTACAGAGTGAATTCCAGGACAGCTGGGGCTTATGGGTAGACCCTGTCTTGAAAAGAAAAACAAACAAACAAACAAAACCCCAACGACGACAACAACAACAACAACAAAAAGTAGTAAGAAAGGCTTTTGATTATGGGGACCAAATGAGTGCACTTTTGTAGGGAAAAAGGACATGAACTTTAGTGGATGGGGACCAAGTACAGTTTGTGTGTGTGTGTGTGTGTGTGTGTGTGTGTGTGGTGCTGCTGGAGATGGAACTCAGTGCCTTACAGATCCTCCAGAAACAGTGCGCTGTAGCCTCCGTAAGAATGCATTGGTTCAGCCGGGCGTGGTGGTGCACGCATTTAATCCTAGCACTTGGGAGGCAGAGGCAGGCGGATCTTTGTGAGTTCAAGGCCAGCCTGGTCTACAATGTGAGTTCCAGGACAGCTGGGGCTACAGGGAGATCCTGTCTTGAAAAGACCAAAACAAACAAACAAACAAACAAACAAACAAAAAAACAAAAAACAAACCAAAAAAGAATGCATTGGTTTAAATGTAGTTTGCCTCTTCATGTTTACATGTTGAAGCTTGGTTCCCAGTTTGGTAATGTTGGGAAGTAGAACTTTAAGAGGAGAGGCTGTAAGTTGGGAGTGGTGGCACACACCTTTAATCCTAGCACTCCAGAGGCAGAGGGATCTCTGTGAGTTCAAGGCCAGTCTAGTACATAGTGAGTCAGGCCAGCTGGGGTTACAGAGAGACCCTGTCTCAAAAATGCCAAAAAATAAAAAAAAGGCTTTGACAGGTAATCATGCTTGTCAATTTGATGAGATTTAGAATCACTATGCTATGGGCAGGCAGATCTCTGTGAGTTCAAGGCCAGCCTGGTCTACCGAGCAAGTTCCAGGCCAGCTGAGACTAAAGAGAGACCCTGTCTCAAAAATGCCAAAAAAAAAAAAAAAAAAAAGAATCACCATGCTATGGAACCAAACTTCTGGGCATGTTTGTGAGGAGTTATTCTGATCAGGTTAACTAAGATAGACAGACCCACTCCAAATCCATAAAGCATTTTTTCATGGGTGGGGTCCTGGGCTGAATAAAAGAATGAAGGAGTTACCCAGCAGCATTCACAGCTCTCTTCTCCCTGACTGTGAGAATAATGTGATACCTCCTGCCACCCTGACTTCCTTGCCATGATGGACTCTAAGCTACAATAAGCTCTTCCTCTCTTAAAATACCTTTGTCAGGGGGCTGGAGAGATGGCTCAGTGGTTAAGAGCACCAATTGCTCTTGCAGAGGATCTGGGTTCAATTCCCAGCACCCACATGGTGGCTAAGAACCATCTTTAAGCCAGGCGTGGTGGCAAATGCCTTTAATCCTAGCACTTAGGAGGCAGAGGCAGGCAGATCTCTGTGAGTTTAAGGCCAGCGTGGTCTACAGAGTTGAGTTCCAGGCCAGCCAGAGTTGAGTTCCAGGTCAGCTGGGGCTATAGGAAGACCCTGTCTCAAAATTTTTTTTTTGAAAAATTAAAAGAAAAACAACTATCTTTAAGCTGGGTGTGGTGGCACATGCCTTTAATCCTAGCACTCAGGAGACAGAGGCAGGCTGATCTCTGTGAGTTCAAGGCCAGCCTGATCTACAACCCTAACCCTAACCCTGTCTCCCCCCCCCAAAAAAAATACTTTGTCAGGAATTTTTGTTGCTGTGATAAAAGTGACTGTTGTTCTTAGGCCTTTGGCACTCATATGTAGGAGGGATGTTGAAGAGTTTGTAACTTGGGGCTAAAACCGCCCTCAAATGTTGCAACCAAAACTTAATGGGCCAGTCTTGTAAGAATTTGGAAGACTAGAATTCTTAGAGAAACAGACAGGAGAAGTTTCAGAGGGGAACAGCAGGGTCTATAGGGAACTGTCATAGAGGCTGTACTGATTAGGTTTTGTCAACTTGATGCAAACTACAGACACCTTGGAAGAGTGAACTTCAACTGAGGAGGTTCCTCCATCATCTTGGCCTGTGGGGCATCTTCTTGATTACTAATTGATGTAGGATGGCCACTAAAGGTCAGGCTATCCCTGGGCAGGCGGGCCTGGGCAGCTGAACAAGCCAGGTAAGAGCAAACCAGTAAGTAACATTTCTCCTTGGCATCTGCTTCAGTTCCTGCTTCCAGGCTCCTTCTTGAGATCCTATCCTGATTTCCCTCAGTGATAGATTGTGACCTGGGAGTTATAAAAGGAAATTAACCCTTTCCTTCCCAGGTTGATTTCGATCAGTGTTTTTATCATTGCAACAAAAAGCAAACTAGAACAAATAAGTATTGGCTTGGTTAGGTTTTGTCAACTTGACAAACAACATTCACTGGGGAGATGGAAATCTCAATCAAGGAATTTCTTCCATTAGTTTGACCTGTGGCTATGTCTGTGAGCATTTTCTTAATTGCTAATTGATGGAGGAGGGCCCAGCCCACTGTGGGTGGTGCCATCCCTGGGCAGGTGGGCCTAGGTTGTGTAGGAAAGGTTGCTAAGCAAGCCAGAGGAAACAAGCCAGTAGGCAGAGTTCCTCCATGGTTTCTGCTTCAGTTTCTGCCTCCAGGATCCTATCTTGAGTTCCTGCCCTGGGTTCCTTTAGTGGTGTGGACTGTAAAACTAAATAAATTCTTATCTCCCTGAGTTGTTTTTTGGTCAAGGTGTTTATCATCGCAAAGGAAAACAAAACTAGGACAGATATGAAAAATGTTCTGTTTGTAGAGGAAAGGGAGTTTAAATTTGCAGACAAGATGGATCAAGGGATTTGTATTGTTAAAGAGAAATCTAGTGTTCTGAATTGGGACATTAGGAGAGGTGGTCCCAAGGCTCTGTCTTGAAAAAAATCCAAATTCATTTGCAAGTTTAGAACCTAAACTGAGAATACCACTGAGGAGGTTCCCTGACAGAAAACAATCACTCAGGGAAGCATTTCCCCCAGGGTCATCTTGGAATGCGTATAGAGGTTGTTTCAACCATGGTACAAAGGGCAAGGCTCCAGCTCCAGCTGGCAGTTCAGCTTGACAACGTCATGTACATGGTACTGGTTTTAGGTGAAAGACTGAGGGTGTCATGGAGACTTGTGCCTAAGTCCCCAAAGCTGCCGAAGCCAGGCAATGGCAGTACCATGGGGTGTTTGCTGAGGATATCTGTAGGGAAGAAGTGGAGCCAGCCCAGGAGTGAGGCTATGTATGCTAGAAGCAGCAGAGATGGACGGTTAGGGTTCCCAAGTCCTGTGGAGCCATATGATTTAATCATGATTTCCAGATGCTGGACATGGTGGTTTAGAATTAGTTGTTTTGTCCTACTGGCCTACTGGTCATCCTTTTCTCCTATCTAGCCTTTCTGTACCCCTATTCTTTCTATTGGCTAGCTGGGTTAAGGGTCTGACTATCTAGTTTATACTTTCCAAGAACCAACTCTTGGACTCATTGATTCATTGTATTGTTTTCTCTTTTTCTATTTCATTAATTTCTGCTCTGATTTTTGTTATTTCCTCTTGTTTTTTGGGCTTGGGATTTATTTCTTGTCTTTCTTGTGTTTGAATTGCAATGTTAAGTCATTTATTTGTGCTCTTTCTGGTTTTTGTTGTTGTTGTTTTTAAATGCAGGCACTTAGAGATATAAATTTCCCTCTTAGGATTGCTTTTATTTATTTATTATTTATTTATTTTATTTATTTTCTATGTGTATGAATGTACTGTCTGCATGTAGGTTTGTGCACCCATGTCATGCAATGCCTCGGAGGTCACAAGAGGGTCTCAGATTCTCCTGGAACTGGAGTTCTCCTGGAATTGGAGTTACAGATGGTTCTTAGCCACCATGTGGGTGCTGGGGATCGAACCCGGGTCCTCTGCAAGAGCAGTCGGTGCTCTTAACTGCTAGGCTATCTCTCCAGCTAGGATTGCTTTTAAACTGTCCCAGAGGTTTTGTTGTGTTGCATTTCATTTTTGTTTAATTCCAGGAATATTTTATTTTCTCCCTTGACCCATTCATTGTTTAGGAGTGTGTTGTTTAATCTTCATGAGTTACTGTATTTACTAGGGCTTCTTCTGGTGTTGATATTATTGCATCATGATCTGATAGAATACATGGAATTCTTTCTTTTTTTTTTGTATTTGTTGAGATTTGTTTTGTGTTCCAGTATGTGACCAGTTTTGGAGAAGGTTCCATGGGGTGCTGAATAGAAAAAATATTCTTTGGTGTTTAGGTGGTAGATGTCTGTTTGGTCCATTTGATGTATCTTGTTGTTCAGTTCAGATGTATCTCCTCTTGCTCTTTGCCCATAAAGCTTGTGGTAATCCATTTACTTCCCTATGCTGTGTCACCTGAGATTCCCTTGTTCATATTCAGTATCAGATTCTCCCAATGTAGCAACATGGGAAGTTATCCTGGGACCCCAGCAGATGTTTAAAAAGCTCCAAAAGTGCTCCGATGTGACTAGATGGAGCTAGGTCTTAGCTTTGTTATTATTAGTGGTCCAGTGTGACTAGATGGAGGTGGGTCTTGGCTTTGTTATCAGTGCTCCCAATGTGACTGGATGGAGCTGCGTCTTGGCTCTGTTATTATTAGTGCTGCAATGTGACTAGATGGAGCTGTGTCTTGGCTTTGTTATTATCAGTGCTCCATTGTGACTAGATGGAGCTGTGTCTCGGCTTTGTTATTATCAGTGCTCCAATGTGATTAGATGGAGTTGGGTCTTGGCTTTGTAATTATCAGTGCTCCAATGTGACTGGATGGAGCTGTGTCTTGGCTCTGTTATTATCAGTGCTCCAATGTGACTAGATGGAGCTGTGTCTAGGCTGTTATTATCAGTGCTCCAATGTGACTAGATGGAGCTGTGTCTAGGCTCTGTTATTAATAGTGCTGCAGTGTGACTAGATGGAGCTGTGTCTTGGCTTTGTTATTATCAGTGCTGCAATGTGACTAGCTGGAGCTGCATCTTTGCTTTGCTTTATCAGTGCTCCAATGTGACTAGATGGAGCTGCATCTTGGCTTTGTTATTATCAGTGCTCCAATGTGACTAGATGGAGCTGCCTCTTGGCTTTGTTATTATCAGTGCTCCAGTGTGACTAGATGGAGCTGCATGTTGGCTTTGATATTATCAGTGCTGCCTTTCCCTTTAAGTCAGAACTTTCAGACATCCTATGACCACAATCATCTTCCTTTTGCCCATCTGTTCAATATCTACTTCACCAATCCTAGCATTGTGGAACATCACATTCTCTGTGGTACATGTCTGTTCATAACCACTTTTCTATCCCCATAGTCTGTCTGGGGAACTATGCCTTGCATGCCCCTGACCTTTGCTCAAACACCCTCACCTGGGAGACCCCAAATCTCTGTTAATTGTTCAGAATTCTGATGGCAAAGCTCATGTGACCTCTAGTAGTGGTCATGGGAAGTGAACTGACTATTGGTTCTCAGATAACCAGGACATTGGGTGTGGTGCCAAGCATGAAGAGTGAGGTTCAGCTCAAAACAGGGCACCTAGAACTGGAAGAAGGGATGCAGATGAGAGTTAGTCTGTATTTCCAGAAGCATACAGTCAATTGGAGTAAGTCTTAGATAAGATGAAACCTGTATGAATCAAATTGAGTACTCATAGGATTCAGAGTCCAGAGGTATAAGAAATGACATACAGAAAGTGTCCAGGGCTTAGAAGCAGGGGGCAGAGAATGATCAGTTATCTATAGTTGAGCATCTGATAGTGACCATGAGATTGTGGTCTATGATTCAACTGTACCACCTGGCCTTGTTTTATGAACATGAGGCCTCACCCATGCCCCATTTCACAGGCAGCTGGAAGCTAGGCAGATGTGGTCTACATAATCACCCAGATTCTTCCCAAGATGCCAAAGACCCCTGAACAAGTCACTTCCCCCTAACAATTTCCCAATATCTTCACCAGTCAGGGCTTTGATTCCCATGACTGTCGTTACTCAGCCCTCTCTCAGCATACAAAAAAAAAAAAAAACAAAAACAAAAAAAAAAAAACAAAAAGAAAAAAAACAAAAAAAAAACCCCAACTCATGGTCATAAGTAATTGTCTTTGCACTATTTGACTCAAGGGGTAGCTCTGGGTAGCATATTCCTGCTACTACCATCAGAAATCCTGGGCTAACACTACCCTGTGTGGACAAAAGTACCAATTTCTACACATAATATCAAATTGGAAAGCTGTGATGGAATTTGAAGGCTGTGTGTTATGACTGCTTAAAAATGTTCCTGGAGTCACTCAGGTCAAACGTTTGCTTCTGCTTAAGCTGCCCTTCCTGGAGGAGCAAAGTGGCAACCTGGAGGTAAGATGGGAGGACTCAGCAGAAAGACCAGGGTGGGGACGCAGACCAGCCTGTCTGTGCAAAACCATTATTGACAGCTATAGCCATATTTTATTTTCACCACTTGAAAAGCCTTTCAAAGAGCAGGGCCCCTGTCACATAGACCAGGAGCATCAGGGGGCTGTATCAAAGGCCTTCTGTAGGATCCTCACAGCCACTAGAGTCCATGGCATTTAACATCTCTCAGCAGCTGTCTATCCAGATGGCCTACTTGTGGGCATTTTTAACTTCTTTTGTGTGATCTGGGCAGGAAGTGACTGCTTAAATGTTGTCAGACATATATTGCCAATATTCAACATATTGTTTGCATGAATACATTGTACATATCAAAATCTAAATACTTGTATACTCCACAACTAAAAATGTTGCAAATGAAGCTGAAAAATAGTTAAAATTACCTATGTTTTGTCTCTTTGTTTTCAGTGATCTTCACTATGCACAGTAGAGTGTGGTGTTCACATGAACAGCAACCTTACCCAGGATGTATTCCTAAACTGTGTCCTCTCATGACTCTGAGTTAGTTTCATTTTGCTATGTCCCCTTCTCTCTTTCTCTCTCTCTCTTTATTTATCATCTATTTATCATCGATCATCCATTTATCATCTATCCATAATATATCTATCTCTCTATTGTAGCAATGAATGTATCAGGCATGTGCAGCCTTCCACAGGGTATATTCTTCCTCTCTGGACCAGGGCTCACAGTTCCTTGGGACTGCAAGCCCTGGGATTGTTCTCAGCCAGCGGGTTAACAATCCAGGCCTAACCCCCTGTAGGGAAGGTGAGGGACATAGGAAGCAATGCCCAGTGAAACAGAAAGAGAGAAAGAAAGATTAAGAAACAGACTCAGAAGTGAGACTGGGAGAAATTCCATGGGAAAATGACTCAGTTTATTGATAACAGGTAATGGATTTATATACTAAAGCTACTGTGCTCTAGGCAGGGAACTGGGGGCAGGAGGGTGTGAATGAGGAGAAGGGAAGTGTGAGCCATCTTGGCTCTTATGGGGGGGCAAAAGAACTCCCAGTTGTGTGTATAGTAAACTGAAGGTGTGACATAAGCTCCGTGCATCAAAGGGGAGCCCTTGGGGTCTGGAACTTTGTCCCAGGCAAATCAGGAATACTGCGTATCCCATCCCCCAGGGGGTCCTCATGACAATAATTGCAGGTCCCTGCTTCAAGCCAGACAAAAGTCTCAGCCCTATAATCTATCTATCTATCTATCTATCTATCTATCTATCTATCTATCTATCATCTATCTTTCTATCTATCACCTATCTATCACCTATCTAATCTGTTTACCTCTATATCTATCTACTTATTATCTATCATCTATCTACCTCTATCATCAATCATCCATCTATCATCTATCCATAATCTATGATCTATCTATCTATCTATCTATCTATCTATCTATCTTTCATCTATCTATCTATCTATCATCTATCTATCTATCTATCTATCTATCTATCTATCTATCTATCTATCCACCATCTATCTATTCGTTAAATATATCATCTGTTGGTCCTTTAATCATGCATGGCCACAATCCACACGATGTTATTCCCTCCTAGAACCAGGCTGATGCTTCACAAGGCTACAAGCGTCCTGCTGGCAGGAGACAGTTCCTAGGCTGTGCTTCTGGAAAGGAGGAGGGAGGAGACCACAAGAAATCACCCGACAAGAAATGAAAGAGATAGACTCCATTTTATTCATGCCAGCAATATGTTTATATACTAAAGGCTACTGTGCTCTGGGCAAGGAATTGGGGGCAGGAGGAAGGAAGGGCGAGCCACCTTGGCTCCTACTGGGGGAGGGGGCTGCAGATCTCCTGTTTGTGCAACCAGTAAACTAGAAGTATGACATTTTACTCAATACCTTAGGGAAGGGGCCATCCAGGTCTGGAACTTTGCAGAGATAGGTGAGGCAGGAAACACTGCAATATCCTGACCTCATGGAGCTATAGATAACTCACAGAGAAAACATGAATGCTCATAGAGATATCAGATTACTCTCAGAAGTTCCAGGTCAGTCTTACAGGTCCGCCTCAAGCCAGGCAAAGTTTCAATTATCTATCTATCTATCTATCTATCTATCTATCTATCTATCTATCTATCATCTATCTATCTATCTATCATCTATCTATCATCTATCTATCTATCTATCATCTATCATCTATCATTTATCTATGTGTGAATCATCAAATTATCATCTATCTATCTATTTATCTATCATCTATCCATACATCCAGCTAATCTATCATCTATTATCTACATATATATCATCTACCTATTAACTATCATTTATCTATCATCTACCTGTTATCTATCATTTACCTATTGTAGTTGTTTGAATGAGAATGTTCCTCACAGACTTCAAGTATGCACACACTTTGTTCCCAGTTGGTGGCACTGTTTGGGGAGGTGTTAGAAGGTATGGCCATGCTGGAGGAAGTACTTCACTGGGGCAGGCTTTGAAAGTTTCTTGCCAGTCTCCAGTTGCTTTCTCTATTTCCTGTGCCCACTTGAAGATGTGAACCTTGGCTTTCTGCTCTAGCTCCTGCCACCATGCCTCCCGGCCATGATGAACACTAATTCCCTGGAACAATCAACTCTTCTTTTTATAAGTTCCCTTGGTCATGGTGGTTTTATCACAGCAACAGAAAAGTGACTAATACACTCTGTTATATAGCTATCATCATTTACCATCTGTCATGATGATGCATCTTCATTGTCCCCTTGACTGGATTTAGAATCCGAGATGCACCTTTTGGTGTATCTGTGAGGGTGTTTCCAGTGAAGTTTAAATGAGGAGAAACAACACATTCTGAATGTGGGTAACATCATCTTATTGGTTGAGGTCACACATGCCTTTAATCCTAGCACTCAGGATTCAGAGGCAGGAGGATCTTTATGAATTCAAGGTCAGCCTGGTCTGCAGAGCAAGTTCCAGGACAGCTGGGGCTACAGGGAGAACCTGTCTTGAAAAAACCAAAATAAATAAATAAATAAATAAATAAATAAATAAATAAATAAATAAATAAAAATAGGAGAAGGTAAGCTGATCATCAACATTCATGTTTCTCTGCTTCCTGACTGGATACAGTGTGATCAGCTGTCTCACCTTGCCACCCATCAGGCCTTTCTGCCATGATGGGCTATGTCTTCTCAAAGTGTAAGGCCAAATCACTCTATCCTTCCTCAGATATTTTATTATATCACAACATCAAGAAAAGTAACTTAAAATCAAACTATCATCTATCTATTGTGCTCTTGTTGCTTCTGTTCTTTAGGAGAGGCCCAGTGTGCTATATAAATTATAAGCCCCATATGAATCATAAAACTTTCTTACCAATATTTTCTCCATAGCCCTTGATTTTTAAAAAAAAATTTTAGTCCTTGATTTTTACTTTCTTTAAGCTTTGATGGAAGGAAATGTGTTTTATGGATATGCAGACATGTTGTACTCAAACTCACAGCAACTGAGTTTGCCTACCCAAGATCTGAAGAAAATCACACCAATCAATATTCCAGCATAGATAGGGGAAAGGCACATGAGGCCCCTTCTCTAGCTGAGGAGCTGTTGGAATTGATGAATGATGGGGAATGGAAAGTTAATTTTCTTTAGGGGTGTGGCCTCTGTTAGATTGACCATACCCCAGTGGGTAGCCTTATGCATAATTCGGTAGGACTACTTTTGGAGTAGGTAAACTCTTTTTAAAAAGAGGACATTAAACTGGGAGGGAGATATTAGGGGTTCAGGAGCAATTGGGGGATGGGGTGAGATGTTCAAAATACATGATATGCATGTGTTTAATTCCCAAAGAATTTAAAAAATCAACATTGTCCCCAAATATGTATGCAAAAATATTGGGAGTTGAGAGTTTCCTGTTTCTCTCCTGGGGATTAATCTTTTCTTTTGCCCCTAAGAAAGCTCTCATCTGAGAGTTTTGGAGATTTCTTTTATTCCATTTTCAGAACATGGTAAGACTCTCTCTTTTAGGTCATCATGCCCTTAATGAGAAGAGATGTCTTCATGGGTCACTTAGCATTAGCTGATTGCTTCAGGTATTTTTGGCAACTTTATATGTTCTGTTAATTTTGTCTGAGGCATCCTGAGGCAAGAACACATTTCCAATCTTAAAAATATAAATGGAATATAAAAATATAAAAGGAAGATGCATATTTAGATACCATAGAAAATGCATAATTGCCCTCAGTGGTTGGGACTGGAAATGGAAGAGGCTGCAGCACTAGTTCAGGATATCTAATGCATAGTTATCTCCAAACAGAAATGTTGATCCTGAACAAAGCTCCTTCCTTATGCTCTTAGTAAAGCCTTTATCCACCATAATTATCACAGTCCCTGCTCTTCTATGGGGTTCAGAGGTTCAAGTTGTCCCAAATAACAAAAATGACACCAAGTGAAAGTCCTCATATCACTTGTTAGTTCTGGTGACTACAGAAGACATCTGTCATTCAGGCTGATGTGAGTAACTTTGCCTTCTGCCTTTGAGTACCTTGGTAAGCTGAGTACTGACTTAGCCTGTTTAGGGGTGTGGTGCCCATACCAAAACTATCCTTGATCCATAACAATATTCAACAGAAGAAGACTCCCTTGTGTACCTTCATCTTGTTCCCTATGAGATATAGGTCCATTTTTTTTTTTCTGTAAATTGAGTGCATGAAAGTCAAATTCACAAACAATGTGATTCCGCTATGTTCTCTGACAGTGCTTGGACTGGCACAGCCACACTGCCTTCAGCATGGCCTGTCCTCACAGGTTGGTGGGAAGTATCCAGGGGAAGAGGTCATCAACATAAACATGAGAATTTACCAGAAAGATGGATGGAAGTGGGAGAGGAATCAGGATCCAGAACCCTGAAGAGAGGAAGCAGCCACAGTACTGATGCAAAGAGGCCTGTTCACCAGAATGCCTTTTCCCCTTTGCTCCTATACAAACTCTGAAATAGGAAGTCAGTCCACAGCTACAGGAAGACTTAAAATTCACACACAGATTAAGGACAGGATAGGAAAGAGCAACATGCTGGCAGAGACCAGATATGCCCTTTTGGCATCTTTGACCTGTAGCGTGCCTGCTTGTCTACTTTTTCTTAATGTGGAATACTTTCTTTACCCTTTGTCTGTTAAAGAAGTCTATCTTTCTTTGTTGCTGGATATAAAATACATCTGTTTAGAAATTCGCTTTGGCATGTGACCATGCTTTGAGTCTGGTCAGCCTTCCAGGTATCACACCAGTAGGGGAAACTGATTCTACTTCTCTCTCAGCATCTGTCAGTTCCAAGAGATACTCATCTAGGGATGGGGCTTCCTGCCCACTGCTCCCATCCATGCTGGACTCGTCTCTGGCTTGGGTTTGCAAACATCCTGGGCATGCTCTCATAAGTGGCGTGGGTTCATATGTGTGACTACTCTATTGAGTCTAAATAAAACATTTGCCTTGAATTCATCCACTACCTCTGGCTCTTACAATCTTTCTGTCCTATCTTCCCCAGGAGCATGCGGGAGGCATAGAATGGAGCTGAAAGGCCTTTGAAAAAACAAAAATTTACAAATAAATAAATAAATAAATAAATAGAATTGTTAAAAATAAAAGGACAGATGATAATGGAAGAACTGAATCAGGGACACAGTGGGAAGAGATGGAGCGGGGGGGTCTGAATAGGATCAGATATCTCATATAAATTCTAGATTCAATAAAAATAATATAACATTATATTTTGGTATTAATTAATTCCCTCTGTGTGTGTGTGTGTGTGTGTGTGTGTGTGTGTGCTGGGGGGAGGAATGGGTGCCTGTGTGCCATGGAGGGGGTGTGGAGGTTAGAAGACAACTTGCAGGATACGGTTCTCTTCTTTTACCACGTGGGTCCCAGAGATGGCACATTTACCTATGAGCTATGGAGTCAAGTAGTCAGTAATGGCAGCAAGCACCTTTACCTGCCAGCTATGAAAACAAGCATTCAGTATTGGCAGCAAGCACCTTTACCTGGAAGCTATGGAGTGAGTCAAGCACTTAGGCTTGACAGCAAGCACCTTTTTTTTTTTTTTTTTGTAATGTGTGTGAATGTATTGTCTGCATGGAGGTTTGTGCACCCGTGTCGTGCAATGCCGCGGACGTCAGAAGAGGGCGTCGGATTCCCCTGGAACTGGAGTTCTCCTGGAATTGGAGTTACAGACAGTTCTCAGCTGCCATGTGGGTGCTGGGATTGAACCCCAGTCTTCTGCAAGAGCAGTCGGCGCTCTTAATAGCTAGGCTATCTCTCCAGCCCAAAGCAGCAAGCACCTTTACATGCGAGCTATGGAATCAAGTAGTTAGGCTTGGCAGCAAGTGCTTTTACCTGTGAGCTATGGAATCAAGTAGTCAGGCTTGGCAGCAAGCGCCTTTACCTGTGAGCTATGGAGTCAAGCAGTCAGCCTTGGCAGCAAGCACTTTTACCTGTGAGGTATGGAATCAAGTAGTCAGGCTTGAAAGCAAGCACCCTTGCTTGCTTTGGAGTCAAGCAGTCTGGCTTGGCAGCAAGCACCTTTACCTGCGAGCTATGGAATCAAGCAGTCAGTACTGGCAGCAAGCGCCTTTACCTGCGAGCTATGGAATCAAGCAGTCAGGCTTGGCAGCAAGCACATTTATCTGTGAGCAATGGAGTCAAGCAGTCAGCCTTGGCAGCAAGCACCTTTACCTGTGAGCTGTCGAGTCAAGTAGTCAGACTTGGCTGCATGCCTTTACCTGAGAGCTATGGAGTCAAGTAGTCAGGCTTGGCAGCAAGCACCTTTACCTGTGAGCTATGGAGTCAAGTAGTCAGGCTTGGCAGCAAGCGCCCTTACCTGGGAGCTACAGAATTGAGTAGTCAAGCTTGGCAGCAAGCACTTTTACCTGTGAGCTATGGAGTCAAGCCGTCAGGCTTGGCAGCAAGCGCCTTTACCTGTGAGCTATGGAATCAAGCAGTCAGGCTTGGCAGCAAGCGCCTTTACCTGTGAGCTATGGAATCAAGCAGTCAGGCTTGGCAGCAAGCACCTTTACCTGTGAGCTATGGAATCAAGCAGTCAGCCTTGGCAGCAAGCACTTTTACCTGCGAGCTTTCTCACTGGTCCTAACATTTATTTTTAGCCTAAAGAGGTATTTTGTGGATTTGGTGTGTAGCCTTGAATGTGAGTAAAAGTAAGAGCTTGTGTAGTGGTTTTAGAACGGAGGTTTGCAGGTGTCAAAAGAAATGGAATTTCCAAGATTGTGTGGACACAGCACCTACAGCTTTGAAGCTGGTTAAGGACCCACTTTTCCTCTTTGAATTACCACACAAATAGGTGCCTGGAGGACCTTTGAGACAGGCTTGATGGTTCTCCTCAACTGATGAAACTAAATGAAGCTTTATAGGGAAAAATAGAGCCACCAGAAAAACAATTTCCACAAACCATGCTCCAGATGGGGTAAGAAACCACATATCCCCAGTGGTGTCAGTGACCATTCATATGACCCTTTGCTCTCAGGAAGAGGAAGTATCCATCCCTCTCAACCAGGCCAGTTGCCAGCGAGGATCAGAGAACTCCTCCCTGTTCCTAGCCATCTATTTGCTCAGATCCTCTGCCTGACTAGGGCCTCCTCTGGCTCAGCTACTGGAGCATCTCTGCTTAGCAGTGTGTACCAAACTTTCACCTTATCACTGTAACACATGACCTATTAAGAAAGGAGGGATGAACTTGCCACCTGACCCAGCCATACCACTCCTGGGCATGTACCCACAAGACTCATCTTACCGTAGAGATACATGCGCAGCCATGTTTATTACAGCTCTCTTCATAATAGCAAGGAGCTGGAACCAACTCAAGTGCCCCTCAACTGACAAGTGGATAGAGAAAATGTGGTACCTATATACAACGGAGTTCTATGCAGTGATAAAGAAAGATGACATCATGAGCTTTGCAGGTAAATGGCTGGAGCTAGAGGATATCATGCTGAGTGAAGTAACACAGTCCCAGAAAAACAAATGATGATTGGTATCCCTCATCTGTGGATGCTAGCCCCAATTACCTAATTGTATGGCAAAATGAGCAATGTCAATGTGATTTGAAAACAACTGTGCTCTTATATTGTGAATCCCTTAAAATATAATAAACAAATAAGAAAAAAAGAAAGGAGGCATTGCTGGGTATGGTGGTGCACACCTTTAATCCCAGCACTTGGGAGGCCAAGGCAGGTACATCTCTGTAAGTTATAGGCTGGGCTAGTCTACACAGCAAGTTATAGGCCAACTGGGGTACAGAGACCCTGTCTCAAAAAAAGGGGGAGGGATTTTTCTCTTGGGCTGGACTTGACTGAATTTGGGGATTAAGACTGGTATGGTGCTGTGTCATTTGGGTCCCCTCAATTTGCTCCAGATTTGATGATATGAAGCCTTCAGGTGTGTTTGGACTCTCATCCCTGACAAAATACCAGTCATAAAAAATGTAGAGGAGGAAGGATTTATTTTGATTCATGGTTTCAGAAGATTAAGTCCATGGCTGTCTGGTTCTGTTACTTTGGATCTAAGACAGGAGTGCATCATGGCAGAGGTGTAATGGAGCAGAGCTGCTCACTTTATAGCAACTTTGAAGCAGATAGAGGCTCCAGGGACAACGTATGCCTGTTCATGGCCTTATTTCTCCAGTGATTTACTGCCACCTAGATTCTACCTTGTAACCCTTTATGACCTTCAAATAATATATCAAATATGAATTCATCGGTGCATTGGTCTACTGATTATCTTAGAACCCTCAGAATCTAGTGTTCAACTTAAACTGCCACACTCACAAAAGAAACCAATGAGGGGCCACAGATTAATATGAAATTTATTTAATTTGCTGGTGCACCAGAACACAATTAAGAAAACTGACACATCAAGGGAGCCAACTGTGTCAGGGACACAAATGTGTCAGGGACACAACCCATTCCATGGAGAGATGAGCATGACCCCGACTGTCTGTTACAGAGAACTTTTAAAGACAAACCCCACAAACTAGAGGAATTTGGTGACATCATACAAACACAATTGCAAGGCTATAGAAACACAATGCAAGCAGTGGTGAACTTTAAGCTGATTGGTTGGGTTTAGCAGCATGAAGCCCCTTGGAGAAGAATGGGCTTCTTAGGGTGTAGGAAGCACTCTGTCAGGGCTGGGAAAGTTCATCCTGACCTCAGGTAGCTGTGGGAACTAGGACCTCAGGGTTGGACTGTATTCTTGCAGTTAAGGTAGTCATGGGAACCAGGCTTGCTTCAACTAGATTAATGCTTTCTGACCAGGTCCTAACACCAGTCCTCTCTGAAAATGCTGTCACAAACACATCAGAGGTGCTCTTTCCATCAGCAATGTCTATAGGTAGTCTGCAAAATGAAGAGGCACTTATAATGCTGTGTTGTGGAAACACTTTTCCCTGGATGGAGATAAAACAGATGGCTAGCCCCTCCTTATAGGGCACCAGTGATAAACTAGAGTAAAATTTCTCCAAAGTGTAACCTTGGGAATCAATGAGTTTATTGGGCTTAGTTAAAGAGCATGGCTGACTCAAAGCAGCCACATTACTGAAAAGTGTCACCCCAACATAATGACTTCCCCATAGTTACATAGAGTCCCCACTTCAGCTACCTTTCACAAACTATATATCCTAGCACCTCCTGAGACCATGTGGCCATGTGCAATTAGGTAAGAATTACATACAGCTAGCTGGGAGGGACAGGAGGCTGTGGTTGAGATAGCAGGTGAGAGTGCAATGACCTCCATCTTCTCCTTCTCTGGGGGAATATCAATAGGCCTGATTTCAAGGATTTCTTTCAAGTAGTTATAGCTGTGCTGATGAAAATAATAGATGTTATATTAGAAAGAAAGCTGTACAACATCCTGTATGTTAAAAAATATCAATTGACTTTAACAATCTATGAGAGCATCCTTGTTGTAGCCACCCAGACCTGAGTCCACTCTGCTACCAACTCCTAGCATAACATCCTTGTCATGTGGCCTTCTCCACTCTGCCTTCTCATTTCTAAAATCAGGGAATGCAAAATCAAGGTTACTAAATTTTCAGCTTTGGTTAATCAAGATTCTAGGTGATACACATAAGGACCACCCCTGAATTTAAACTAAATGTTGTCTCTTGACTATCATAATCAGATTGTCCAATTACCTATTTCTGAATCCAAACATGCCTCTTGACAAATTTACATACTTGATATACCAGTTGAGTGTTTAATCTTTGCCTTATAGAACATTAAGAAATTGAGTTAAGAGTTTTTTTTTTTTTTTTTTTTTTTTTTTTTACAGACGGACTGGTATAACATTGAAGACATAGGGTAGGGAAAAGTATGCTTAAGAGGGAATGGAATAAGCAAGTAAATGAGAACTAAGAACTGGCCTTAACTTTGAAATATTTGTTCTAAACCTTGGCGGTAAAAGTAAATTGTTTTTTTTTTTTTTGTAAGGAGATTAACAGTAAGAAAAGCATTTCCCTTCTAGTTTCAGGGACTTTAGGATCCAGGTTTCACAAGATCAACTTTGTTCCTGACTGGTTCCTGAGGAAGACATTCCCTGATCCAAGACAAGGAAGGCAAGGCAAGGAGCACAGCTGGGACAAGCCTTTTCCTGCCTGCTCAGGCTCTTGATGAAAAACCTTGAGCAGTATCCCTGACCGCTGTCATTCTGGTGGTAGGGAGAGTGTCCTACACCTCATAGCAATTTGAATGAACAGATTGATCATTGATCTGCTTCAGTACAGGTATCTGTTCTGCTGTACTGTTACCCTGTTACTCACATGGCAAGGATATGACCTGGACTTGGTTTCAAAGCTAATTATTTATACTGTTTTAGTATCAAAGATCATATGTGTGTGGTAGACTAGCGCAGCCAATCACATGATGTCACCACATGTGTGGGAAGGGGCCATCTGGGGCTCCACACCCATCCTGCATGGTTTCAGTTTTCATCTGCTTTAGGCATCCTGAGCCCCTGGTGCCTGATGCTGACTTCTGAGGGAATGTTTGTAACCCACGCAGAGTAGGCTGATTCCTAGATGTAAAAACAGGCTGCATGCAGTTACTTTTCTGCTAATGTGATAACATACAGTGACCAAGGAAACTTATGGAAGAACGAGTTTATTGGCGCTTATGATACCAGAGGGACAGGAGTCCATCATGGCAGGGACGCATAGCACCAGGCAGACATGGCAGCAGGAGCTGAAAGCTGAGAGTTCACATCTTAAGCAGGCACAGACCGTGAGAGAGGCGTAACTGGAGGTGTAGCCAGGGCTGTGTAAATCTCAACTAAGCCCTACCCCCGATAAACCACATACTTCCTCCTTCAAGGTTGGTTGCACCCCTAAATCCCACAAGCAGCACCACCAACTGGGTCCAGGTGTTCAAATATTTGAGCCTATGCAAGACATTTCTTATTCAAACCACCACAGGTATGTAAAAGTTAGCCCAGCTCACTCTTCTATTGGCTTTCATGAGTAGTATTCCTGAGGGCCATGTGCAGATGCTATGTGCCCACCCCTGGAACTATTGGATTTAGTCACATAGCCGATCTTTACCCTACTTGGTCTGCCTCTCCTGTTTCCTTTGGAAGTAAAATACAGGCTACGCTTGTACTCCTGGCATCCCCTTGCTCCAGCCCTCATTAACCCAGTGTGGCCTGGTATATCTCTTCATCTGGAGTTTTGGATACCAATTTTTTTTTCCTTTTTTTTTTTTTTTTGTCTTCTCAGAAACAGGTCCCCCTGTACCCAGCCTGTCCTAAACTCACTCTGTAGACCAGGCTGGCCTTGAACTCACAAAAATCTGCCTGCCTCTGCCTCCCGAGTGCTAGGATTAAAGGCGTGCACCACCACACCTGGCCTGGGTACCAATTTTTCTTTTAGGAGGCAATAAGCTCCTGATTTTTTTTTTTTTTACTTCACCGAGCTTGAATAACAATTCAGCATTCATTATAAATATCCAGAAGTCCACTAAGGTAACAGTGATGCTTCATTGCACTTGGGGTTCTCCTAACACACAAAGATCACTAAAGGAGAGTCAGTAACTTTTGTTAATTGGAAGGTAAATGGGAAAATGTTCGAGAAGAGTGCAGGATCCTTGTGCAGGTCAGGTAGAAGTGTTGTTACCCTGCCATGGCAAGTCAGGGGCTGATAGGACCCTCCTAGGTATTCTTATGCCTTTTGACTTGGGTTCCATTCACAAGGCCATATACAAGATCACTAAGCTCAGAGGTGCTGTTATTCCACATAGCCACATCCTTGTTCAGTATTGGAAAGTGTTTGAAACATAATAGGAGCAAACTCTAAGGAGGACCCCTCAGCTAGCATCCAGTGGCTCCATCTCCATCTCTGGACATGCTGTGTCACAGACCTTCCATCCTCAACCTCCACTGTGAGTGCATAATGTGGTATTAAATGGACTTTGGCATTTTTCCCAAGTTATTGTGATGTAGATGTTAACATTCCAATAAGTACTGCAGAAGAAGAGGAGGCTAATGGCTTCCCTGCTGTTAAATAGAATGGCAATAGTCACTTCTGATGGCTTCACTGATCTTTCAGGCCACGAGCAAACTGCCAGGTTCTATTACAAAAGCTCCACAAGTCTTACTATTTCAGGCTTACTTCTGGAATATAGTCTGTATGGTTGTAGCCCACCTAAATCAGAGATTTCAGGAAGCCAACTGAGGCAGAATTTCTGAAAAATAATTATCCTAGACTGTGTCCTGCAACCTGAGAAAAGTTACAACATTCTGCAATCATACCTCACTGGAGACTAGACCCAGGCCTCAGTCTCTCTCAAGATGCTTCTACTGGTGCGAGCCACAGATCCCAGTTTCTCTCAAGATGCTCCTTCTGATACCAGACACAGACCCACTTATGCCCATTCCCCCATCTCCTGTCCCCACTTCCTTGTAAACTCACCTCCTGTGCGCCTAGGTATAAAACTGCCATTTGGCGAACATTCTAACACTGGTCATCCTAATCTCTACACAGGCAGGCCAGCCGCCATGCCTAAAATAAACCTGACTTCTTTTTCATTGAAGTCCTGACACTTTGTCCTCTCTGGACCAAGTCTCCCTTCAAAATGAACCCAACATCTGGTGCTGCGAACTTATTTGAGGTTCTAGACTCTGGCTGCTTTTGGTCAGGCATGGGTGATGGACTCTGATCAGATTGGCTTCCAGATACAAGCTCTACACCATCATGGATGTGACTATGTCCAGAGGTACCGTTCCCTTACCTAACCTCTCCTTCCTTTCTCTCTCTCTCTCATTCCCTTCTCATCCTCTCCAATCTCCTCTCATCTCTCTCGCTCTCCCTCTCTCTCCTCTACTCTACTACCTCTCTCTCTTCTCCTCCTCCCTGCACTCCCTCCCTCATTCTCTCTCTCTGTCACTCGGTCCCCTCCTTCCCTGTTCCTTCTTCCAAACCCAGTCACTCCTGGACCAGCACCCATGACCACTGAATTCCTCTGGTTTCCACAACAGTTGATCTGCTGCTATGGTTACTGAGTGAATTCATGCCCACCTGAGAGGAGGACCTGCCTCTCCATCACACTCAAATCCTTTCCCCTCTCTCTCTGTTCTCTTCTCTGTCCTTCTTCTAAACCCAGGCTCTTCGCCCAGTCCTCCAGTCCCTCCACCCTCCCTCTTCGTCGCTCCCCATCTCCATCCCCTGTCTCCTGCCTCCGCGAGTCTCCTCCGGTCTCTCGCGGCTCCCCTACGCCCTCTGCACCCAAGGTCTCCCTCTCCAGCAAGTCCTCTCGCCCCCCCTCCGTTCTCATCTCTCTCTTCCCCCTCTTCCCTCTNTAGTTTCACAATTCACCCCAATCGCAGCCCTTACATTCTACCATGCCCCCTCTTCCGCAGATTGTTCCCTAGGCTTTAGAAAATGACACAAGTGGATGAGAAGCAAAACAGTCTACTTTCTCTGGAGATGTCGTTTTGGACTCTGATCAGTTCAGGCTGTTTCCTTTCATGGGTTGGCAGTTTATCCAGGAATAACCTTTTAATCCTACTAATGAAGCACAAACAATTAGATATACAGGCATTCAAACAGTACTAATTTAAAAAAATGTCACCAGACATGTTAAATATTTCTCATTTCAGACCATCCTAACTTTAATATTATTAACACAGCATGTAAGATGAGGTTACAATTTTCTCCCAATAGAGGTTGCTTTGGGTAAAATCCAGATAGCACAGTCATAACTACCAGGACCACCTTGCACACCACTTAGTGATTCCTAGGACTGTGCTGAAATCCTCATGTATGCCATGTTGTCTACCACTTCCACATCTACAGACTAATTCTATATTTACAAATACTTTAACACATTTCATACACAACTGAGATGTATAGTAATAAAACACAAATGAAAAATAAATAATAAACAGTAAACTTGTCCTCACCCCTCTACCTCTTCATGTGTATGCTTCCACAACATACAACTGTCCAATATGTGCATATTCCATACCTCCGCAGACTTAGTTTTTAAACAAATTCTCAGCCCACCACC
This sequence comes from Rhizomys pruinosus, assembly GCA_009823505.1. Lineage (NCBI taxonomy): Eukaryota > Metazoa > Chordata > Mammalia > Rodentia > Spalacidae > Rhizomys > Rhizomys pruinosus. The sequence goes on from VZQC01012365.1 coordinate 193,488, forward strand.
TGATATCTGTTCTGAGTTAAGAATTTATATTGGTGACACCCCAGTTATATGGCAGTGAACAGATGCACCTCCCCTTTGTAAAGGTCCAAATATTGCATCTCATGAAAGCCCTATCCTGTGATTTTCCTACACAAGAATGCTAACTTGCTTCCAATATTTTTCTAAAATGAAGAATTCCATGAAACGTTTACTGTACATGTATATTTGCATACATGCAGAGGCATTTTTAAGATAGCCTCCTAGTGGTCAAAGGATTTATGTTTTACCTTTTAACAGAGGGGGCCAAATGGATAGTGCTAGAAGGAAAATTAGCCTGAGAGAATGCAACAATATGCTTCTTTCTACACCATGTAAGCGGCACATTGCTAAGCTTTCCCTCACACCTAGTGTGACCAACCTATTTGTACCTCTGTTCTGCCAGGCAGTTTTACTAAAGAATCAAACTAAATGATGTTGGAGAAGGCTCAAAAAAATTCTAAGCTACTTTGTGAAAAATCTTATTTACCACAATTGGCATCAAGAGCTTAAAATGCATGAATCTGCCAGGGCATGATCAACAACAGGACAGCCGGAAATAATAAGGGACCTCCATGGAGACAGCCATAAAAGAGGGGAAGCTCCAATCTTGTATTCAATGAGTCAAGTCTAATTACTCCAAAATGCAGGCAAAGGTGGAGAAGATGGTATAAGCCCCAGCAGAGTGCACAGTCACTACAGATAGTAACACAAATGCTCAATCTAAACCTAGCTAGAGAACAGATTGACTAGGGACTAGCAGGTTATGTTACTCACCAATAAGCTAATCAGATAATAGAAGCAAGACAAGTAATAAATTTACAAAAAGAAAGTCAGTCAAAAGAACCAATCAAACTCACAGCCAGTGATTCAGAAAGATACTAGCATCTGCTCTATGGAAATTAATCATCAATAGTGAGCAGGTTCTCTTAACTGGCAAGACCTTCTTCAGACACATTATAGGCTACATACAACACTTCAACTCAAAGTAATGAGAATGCTCAAAATAAACAAAGCAAAAGCAAACATATTTTATTTTCTAGGTGGTAACTACAGCTCAATCATTTAGAATCGGAGGCAACAGCACACCCACCCAAAGGAAGAGAAGCCCTATATTCAAATTTCCCCACCACAAATGCAGTCATTAGCCTGATGGAAACAGTTTCCACCTCTATAAACACTAGGCAAAGGGGATGAGACTCCACAGACCAGTATCTAGGAAGGTGCCTGCACAGGATGGGTGAGTTCCACACATAAGTCTTCTGTATCCCACCCATGTCCAGTAAGATCAAAATGTTTTGTTATTTCGTTATTTCATTATCACATCTTTTAGTTTTCTCTCATTTCTGATATAACTCCATTAAAGCAGTGATAGGTATTTGTTGATGAAAAATGAAAAGACAATTCAGAAAGCACAATGGTATGGAGAAGATATCAAAGAAAGAGTTTGGATAAAACTCAAAAAGAGCATATAAACACAAATGCCAATATTCTCACTCCTCTCTCTCTCTCTCTCTCTCTCTCTCTCTCTCTCTCTCACACACACACACACACACACACGGGTAGAAGGTAGAGAATGACATCAGGAAATCTTCCTTAACCATTTCTCCACTTTAATTTTGAGGTAGCGTCCCTCACTGAACCTGGAGCTTGCCACAGAAGCTACACTGGCTGGCCAGAGAATCCCCAGGATCCTCCCATCCTCTGCTCCCTAGGATTAGAGATGGGTGCCACCACACCCAACTCTGAAGTGGATACTGGGATCCTGAACTCTGGTCCTCCTGCTTGTATGATGAGCACTGAGCTAGCCTCTAAAGAATAAAATAACATTCTTGATTTGGCCTGTATATACACAGGCCAGACTAAGCATTAACAGTGTAAGACCCGAATCGAGCCTTACCCTTGAAAGACCCCCAAGTGAGAGATGCGGAGACAAGACTCGCTGCAAAAGCAAGAGGTTTATTACTCCAGTGGCCTGTACAACGGGGAGAGGCGAACCCCAAGCAATCTATGCATACAGGTTTTATATACTTAGAGCAGGGCAGGAATCGAACCCCGGTCTCCTGCGTGACAGGCGGGGATACACGGCATGCTTGGGTCTGAAGGTGGCTTGGAGCCAGGGCCCTCAGGTGGTTCTTCCTGGAATTATAACTGACTGTGGTTTTCTGTTATTTGCTAACCTAGGGAGGGGTTGCTATTTGCTAAACTATTTCGCAAAGTGGAAAATTCCACTGGCCTCTTTCTGTCCCTTCATTCCCCCCTTTTCTAGTAACTGCTCCAATCCTGGAGCAGAGGATCATCAGCCCTTAAGGTGGAGTGTTTTTGTCTTGAGTGGTGTAGATCAAGTTGGGTATAATGTGTCCTTAATGTCATTAGCTGAATTGCCCCCAATCTTTCTCTCATAAAGGCGACTAACCTATTCAGTATACATAGTCCCAGGGTTAGTAATAGAGCAACCAGAAGAACAAGTTCACTGGCAGGTCCAGGAAGTCTTCAGCTCTCAGCTGAGAAAGAAACTGGCTCCTTTCAGGGGTCTTGACCCTAAACTGCCTAGCCAATTTTTAGCTCCTACTCTTATCACATTATCCTCTGAGGAGGTTACCCCAATTGCCAAGAGGGAATTGGGGCACGGACCTCTCTGACTTCTTCCATGCTGAAAAGGGACGTAGAAGGTGGCGACTGGGGCACACCTGCTCAGTGGATCTATCTGAAAGACTCCCAAAAGTATAGTTAGAGACAAAATCCTTGGCCAGTGCCTGTGAAGGTTTGAGTAGCTAGGTACATTTTCTAGGGGAACTGGGAAAGGAACAGGGTGAATTAAATGTCCAACATAAAAGTCCTTTAGAATTTCTCAACGGGGGGTTCTGAAGCATCCATTGGGCATTTGGCTATGGTGTCTGGACTCAGGATCTGCTTTCCAGGAAGTTTCAATAGTCATGGTGTGAGTTTCCCTTAGGTGGTTGCTTAAAGAGAAAGAGGAAACTTTATTATTTGGTAACAACAGATCTCATATGACTTTAAATGACTTAAAATCTAATGTTTGGATGTACAATCTTTTAGACTTTAAAGGAAATATAATGATTACTTATCTTTTGGTTATACTTTTCCTCTTGGGTGTCTAAGTCCATACAGTTAGCCCAGATTAACCATCTTTTGTTTTCTCAAGGTCAGTTGAGGATCAGATCTTTGGGGACCACTCAGACCTTTGGGGGGAGAGGCTTCTGGCTCCTGTCGGGTTTTTTTTTGCATTTGCCAGTTCCATCCACTCAAGGACAAAATCCATCTGCACGAGGACAAAGTCAGGTCTTTCTAGACCAGGCTTTTCCTTTATGAAGACATTTCCTCTTTACAGACTGGACACTGGCTACGGTCCCATTATTAGGTCTCCGAGACCTCCCTGCCTAGGAGGACTGGTGACTCACAATTGCAGGACATTTCAAGAGATGCCCCCAGAAGTAGTTCCCCAGACTGGTTGACCTCAGAGGGCAAGGAACAAAATCGTACCTTAGGTCCTTCAGCTGAATTGGTATGGGCATTTTAGTATGGTAGTTATCCACCCAGAAAGGCTAAGTTACACCAGACTAACACCTTCAATTACTATATAATATTCTAGATAAGGTTTGGACAATGTTCAAGCAGCCTTGTATAATACTGACTAGAGAAGGGACTTAACACCATACGTTAAGCAGGCATAACCCACAAGATCGAATTAAACAATTTCAGGCTTATTTTAAATGTAAAACTATTCACTACGGTTACTACAAACTGGGACAATCCTTTTCTTTTTCAGACCCTTTATCCTGGTCTATAGTTTTCCCAGAAAGACAGGAGTTGTAACACATACCAGAAGACAGCAAATAAACTGATAAGGATTATCGAGCCCATCCAGGCTGTCTTCTTCTGCACTGCATGCAGCTGGTTCAGGAAGAAAGAATCTAGCCTTTTGCGCCAAATTATCTGGTTAGGTTAAAGGAAATATCAAATAGCAAATCTTGCAAGAAACATAAAGTACGTTTTTCAGTAGCCATAGGTAACCCACAATTTGCCTGTGACAATTTAATCCAAACCTGTAACAGGGAGTCAGGTCCAAGCCAGGAGAGGACTGAAAATTAACAACTCTGTACATTCACAATCCTATTCAGGCCACTAGTAAACTAGCTTGAGTGTTTATACCAATTTAATTTAATATAGGTATCTTATGATTTTTCTATACCTTGAAAGGTTGGACAAAAATTGAACACTCTTAAACAAACCTTGACTAGATATACATTTTGATTTTTAAACTAGTTGACTGAACCTTACTAATTTAAGCTTATTTATATACTGTCCTTTTCACCCGTCACAACAAACCTCAGACTTTAATCACTTGCATACTTTTTCATCATCACATAAATCCTTATTAAAAAATACCTTTTTATCATTTTCTCCTTTTTATATCCTTTTATTACCCTGAATAACCCTTAATTGTGCAGATTTACTAAGTAATTAATAATTATTTCCCATGTAACAAGATGGGACAGTTTTCTCAAATACAATAGTTTGAAAAATCACAGAAATGTTCAATAAAAATTGAGCTCTTAATTTCAAACATCTCAGGACTAAACACCCTCTATATCCACTCAGGCAACCATGCCACTTGCTTTATGGCAGGAATGCAAATGGTCAATGACAAACAGCTTCACACGGAAACTTTTTAAACTTTCCTTCTGGGCCAAAGACTATGTCTATGAGGATTCAAGTAGCCCTGTCAGGCCTCCAACAGCAGATTGTGAAGGGCCTAAAGTCTGTTCTTCCTTTCAGATACAATGTCAGACACATAAAATCTGTCATGTTAAATTTTACATTTTGGAATATGGAAGAATATTTTAAATACTTTCAAGGCATTTATTAAAATGTTCTCTGTCAAGATTTCACATTAGCTTAAAATTCAATTCAGTTTTTATATGTCACTGAGGTTGCCACCTCAATGCCACAAAAAAATACCTTTTCCATCAGTCAGTGTGACCAGCATCCATATTGAGAGCCCCATGGTCAGCCTCTGTAACCAACTAGATGTTAATACTTATCTGCTACAAGGTAACAGCTCCTAACTCAAACTCAATGGAAAAGGAGTGAAACTCTACAGAGTGCATTATTAAGAAGAGGGAATGTTTAACCATTTTAGCTCACATGTCAACTTATTTGATATCAAGTAAATCATTAGCATTAGATGCAAGCCTATTCATTTAAACAGCTCCATGAAACAAATATGTTTAACTAGTTTCACACCCAAAACTTTAGCACTTTGATGAAAACTCATTAGAGATGAAAACCTAAATCAGAGTAAAATATGACTCTTAAGTTTGTGGCAGTACTCAGAAATTCTACAGTAATGATCTCTGCACCTAAAGACCTTGGCTGTGCTAGGATTAAAGGTGTGGTCAACCCCACCAGGCTGGGGAACTTCCAGGAATGGCAAGACCAGCAGACCAGCAGGACACCAGTTCAAACCCAGGGAGGTCTGTTTGCTTCCAGAAAGGAGGAGGGGGGTGGAGGAAACAGATAGGAAACACAATAAAACCCATTAGCTACCCCAGGAAGAGTAGCTCTCCCACCCTGGAGGCAAGAAACAGGGCTGGGCCAGCAGGCCATTCTGGTATCAGTTCTCCACCCAAACCGGATCCAGATATCCACATGCCTTTGTCTCCCAAGTGCTGGAAGAGAGTAAGTGTGATGGTTAATACTGGGTGTCAACTTGACTGGACTAAGGAACAAATAAGAGAAAAAGGGTCTTCTGATTGGACCACCTCAACCCGGATGGCCCACCCCAAATGTGGGCGTTACCTTCTGCCGGCAGGCAGTATTTAAGGCCACGGCAGCGGGAGCTGGTCCCTTTTTCCTCCTGCGGCTTGCTTCTCTCATCTGGTGAGTTTGTCTTGCTGCTGTGATCAACCTTTCGGATCCCAGCGTGTACTGAGACTGGCAGATCTCCTGGAATCCATTCGGGCCTTCAGCACTAGACTGGGACTACTGAGACATCCAGCCTTGCGGACTGAGCAGTTCCCTGGATTCCCGGCCTCTCCAGTTCCGCGCTACTGTTGAGCTCCGTCACATGAGCAAATCAATAAATTGTATATAGTTATATATTCATCCTGTTGCTTCTGTTTCTTTAGAGAACTCTGACTAATACAGTAAGGAAAGATAATTTTTTTTAAGTACCCAAGTTATACCCCTAAAATATTTATATTTCTGATTAGGCATGTCAGAATAAGATTTTACTAAGTATGAGGGCTTAAGGCACTTACAAGCTCCAAATAGCTTCTTATCCATAAGCTGAACTGAGCTTCCATAGTTTAAAAAGACTCAAACACACACATTCAAAATATCAGGAGCCTGGGGCAAGAGGCTGCTCTAACATCTTAAAGTAATCACAATAATTTTTGTTGTTGTTGTCTTTTTTTTGAGACAGGGTCTCCCTGTAGCTCTGGCCATCCTGGAGATCAGGCTGGCTTTGAACTCACAAAGATCTGCCTGCCTCTGCCTCCCAAGCATTAGGATTAAAGGCCTGTGCCACCACGCCCGGCTTAAAAGCGGTTCTTAGCCACCGTGTGGGTGCTGGGATTCAAACCCGGGTCCTCTTCAAGAGCAGTCGGTGCTCTTAACCGCTGAGCCATCTCTCCAGCCCTGTCTGATGCATCACAAAAATCTCTAGCCTGCCTTTTTCCTCATCAGAGACTCAAAATAGGCTTCTCCCTTCTTCTATTAGTAAAAACAGTACAATTCCAGTCCCTTGTTCAGCCTTTCCAGAACTTCTCTGCCTAGAAAACATCAAAACCTCCTCCCAGTGCAGGGACAGTAAGCCCCAGCCACCTCAAACATGCACATTCATCTTGCCCACATCCCTCTTACTGGCTCCAATAAACTTGATGCATCCTTTTACTCAAAAACAACTCTCACTCACACCTAAGGCCCAGCCCACTGACCAGATGGGATTGGGAATAAGGCAGGAGGGACCTTAAGCACCCGCCCAACACCAAGAACTATTTCAGTGGGGACAGCTACCAGGTATTATTTATTTTCTCTAACCCCATGTTGTTTACTTCAGGTGGAAAATTACCAATAATCACATACGTGTGTAATTTCCCAACACTCACACACATGCTTTCTCTTTTTCTTTTCAAGTCAGGGCCTCCTTCAGCAAATCCTACCAGTGGGTGCCACCCCCACCAGCTCCAAGGGGTAACAAAACTGCCCTACCTAAAACAAAACTGGCCCAAGGATCCATTTCCAGCCCTGAATCTGGTCCACAGAGGTCTCAAAAAGATAATTCCAAAGCAAGCAAGTTACCTTTTTGAAAGTAAACACAAACCAAAACGGAGTCTTTAAACAGTGAACTCTAAGGCTGATTCCTATAAACAATTACCACCTGTTGTGAAGCATTTGAGAGACTAAGAGACAATAAATTTAGAGATGTCTACAGTATCCAAATTTTAGGCCTTTAAATGCATTTTTAAATATCAATTTTTAAACTTTGCACGTGCATATCTAGTCTTGCATGCCAAAATGAAATCATTCTGTGCACATAGAGGATTGAAACTTGAAGTGGCCACCTTGTTTGACAGAACCAACATGAGACAAATACAATAACTGAATTACAAACACACACATGCACACAAACTTAGACACATAACAAGCTACATGAATCTTTGGCACATGGTTACCATAAACAAGTCATAGACACCACCTTTAAATCAGGGCGGATTTAGAATTTCCCATCCTGAGATCCCAAAGAATGAGAAGGAAAGCAATCTCAGAGAACCAAGGTGAAAGCAGAATAAGGGCTCAACAACAAAGACTATGCAGATACAAAGAGAAGCAACTGCTGCACACACCACCCTGAGCCAACCCCATCAGCCCTGGAGCCAGAAATCCAGACCCCTCTGCCGACCAACCCACCCCATATGTGGGTGACTGAACAAAAGGTTCATAATTTTCCTTTGTGGATTTCTAGGCTTTCCCCCCAGGCCAAATCTCTCACATCCTTTCAATGGTGGATTAACAAATGAAGGGGCTAGAGGCTTTCTGTCCCATGTCCCAAAAGATCGTCAGTCCAAGTCCACAGAAACTTACACAAACAACACAGATATCAAACGTCCCTGCCACAAACGTAAGATACAACACAAAGATTCATAGGTAGGCGCCTATTCACTCTAGGACCAGGCACTGACCAGTCCCTCCCGGACTCCGTCTCCAGGCGGCTTGGCCAAGAAAATCTCCACTCAAGCCCAGACTACAGGAGAGTCATCTGGACCCTCCTGCCAAAACTGGAGCATCCTCCAGATTCCTCACAGATGGAGGCAAAACCTCCCAGATCGCTTGCGAGCAGACCAAAAGTCAGACACAAACAATCAAACAAACGCCAAATAGGACAGACAGAACCGCGGTACCTGCTAGGGCCCGATCTTATTCCTCCGAAGTCTGTCTAGGCATCCCCACAGGGGGTCTCAATTCCCGGCCAATGCACCAAATGTAAGACCCGAATCGAGCCTTACCCTTGAGAGACCCCCGAGTGAGAGACGTGGAGACAAGACTCGCTGCAAAAGCAAGAGGTTTATTACTCTGGTGCACCAGGGTTCACCTGTACAATGGGGAGAGGCGAACCCCGAGCAATCTCTGGATACAGGTTTTATACACTTAGAGCAGGGCAGGAATCGAACCCCAGTCTCCTGCTTGACAGGCAGGGATACACAGCATGCTTGGGTCTGCAGGTGGCTTGGAGCCAGGGCCCTCAGGGTGGTTCTTCCTGGAATTATAACTGACTGTGGTTTTCTGTTATTTGCTAACCTAGGGAGAGGTTGCTGTTTTCTAAACTATTTCAAAAAGTGGAAAATTCCACTGGCCTCTTTCTGTCCCTTCAACAGAAGACTAAGAATTAAGTCACTGAAGCATAATCTGTTTTGGTGAATAAAAACAAATGTCATTATCTTCTCTGTTCCCTGACACTGATCTACCCTGTCCTGACTCTGGCACCACAGCACAGGGCCAGTTGTTCTCTTCACACGCTACACACCATCAGTGCAGTTGTTCCATGTGCATTCCACGCATCATCAGTAATCCCTCAGGCATGGTATCATGTAGCGTTGAAAACCAAGTAGGGTTGAAAAATCCTAAGACTGCCATTTTTTTAAGTGTTCCACCTGAGTCTTGTTACACTTTATATCCAACATAATACAGGTTTATACCATTTGTACCATCAAATGTATTAAAAGTAAGATTATCTGAGTGAGCACAGTTTGAAATAAAGCAACTGATGCTAATCTGAGTTGCTCGGCTACTTTAGATAAATCATCAATCATCAGAATCAAGCAAAAACTGCTACAATAGCATCTTCCAAAAGGCACATAAATAAATCTGCTAGTTTCTTAACATTGCATGCTTTCAATTAGCCTTTCCATGGCTCTGCTCATTTCCTTTTTATAACCATACACTTCTTCCTATTGATTCTTAGCACTTCATACATTGGCAGGAAACCACTGCCAAGCAAAATAATGCCATGCATTTATGCAGTGCTTTCAATGAAGTAATTCTGGAACCTCCTTAGCATTCCAATGAAGACTTGTGATCCTCTTAGAGTGTGGGTGGCTTAATGCTTTCTTGTGTTTCCAGGACTCCTCCCAGTGCTTGCTGCATACCTGGCGCACTGTGAGTCCTATTAACTAACTCTCAGGGCAATCCTTTATTAGCCAAAAACAAGATGAATACAGTACTCTAAATACAATATTCAGGTATGAAATTTTCTAAAAACAAAACTAACCATATTTTTGTTCTTTTGTTTCATTATATAAGATACAATAATGAAGATAGGTGGAAGGTGTTTTATTTTGGAAGCATGACAGACAGCTGGAAAGAACATCCAAGGCTTAGGGGAGTTCTTGAGAGCAGAAGTCAGCCAGAGCCTGGAGTTCCTCAAACTCAGGCTGGCCATCTTCCATGAATATAACACAGGGAATAAAGAGCTAAGTTCAAAGCCCTGGCTATTTTCAAGGAAAAGGAGATTGATCCTATTTTTACATCTTCCATACCTGATGATCAGGGAGAAGCAAGAGTCCTCTCAAAGAATCTAACTATTCAACCATCAGTTACAAACTTGGTCCATAATGAATTTGGGGAGCAGGCATAATGAAAAGCCAGACTAACCAGTCTCTTGCTAAATTTAAAATATTTTTCCATGTCCCTAAAAAGAGAAAAATAAACTAAAATAAAAAGAAAGAAGAGAATATAAAGTGGCAACCATTTAGTTAGTAATGTTGCCATTACTGGAATCCAGGAGAACTGGATACTATTAGATCTGGGCTTCCCAGAATCCCAAGGGACACAGGTACCCACTTCCTTCAGAGGCTGTCAACCTTCTGACCTCTTCCCCTGAACCTAAGGTCCTGTCCCATGGACGTAAATGGGTAGACCCCAGCTGCCATCTCCCCCTTTTGCCTCTGCCCCTGTCCCTGCCCCTGCCTTTGCCCCTGGCATGCTATCCAGTTCCACGACATTTCTGCAGGTGGCCTGTGCTGGCAGTCCCACATGGAAGTAAAACATGTTCCTGGTGTGACTTAAGTCTCATGTGCCTTTTTATCTGGGGGCTGGGGATGCACGATGTTTTTATAACCTAACAGATACCTCTTTTAACAACAGAAACAAAAGGTACACATTTTTTTTTTAGCTGCTGTCATCTTTTTTTGGTCTTTTTTTATTTATTTATTTTTTATGTGTATGAATGTACTGTCTGCATGCAGGTTTGTGCACCCGTGTCATGCAATGCTGTGGAGATCAGAAGAGGGTGTCGAATTCCCCTGGAACTGGAGTTAAAGATGGTTCTCAGCCACCATGTGGATGCTGGGGATCGAACCCAGGTCCTCTGCAAGAGCAGTTGGCGCTCTTAACCTCTAGGCCATCTCTCCAGCCCCACAAAAGGTACACATTTAATTCTCATAGGATCTACTGAAATAAGTATTTGAAGGTGACTATAAAGAACAGTGTCAAATTCAAGGATTATTTTATTTATTATTATAATCTCTGAAAGGGGGAAAAAATCCTCCAAAGCTATTACAAATCAGCAGTACAGGGGCTGGAAAGATAGATCAGCACTGAAGAGCACTTGCTGCTTTCCCAGAGGACCTAGGTTCAGTTCCCAACAACATATGGTATGGCTAACAACCATCTGTAACCCAAGTTCCAGGTGACTTGATGCCCTCTTCTGGCCTCCATCAGAATTGCATGCATGTGGTACACTTACATACATGCAGGCAAAACACTCAAATACATAAAATAAAAATCAACTTTCTGTTTAAGAATCAGCAGTACAGCTGGGTGGTACATACCTTTAATCTCAGCACTTAGAAGGCAGAAGCAGGCAGATCTCTGTGAGTTCAAGGCTACCCTGGTCTATATATATAGACCATATATATATATATATATATATATAGACAGATAGAGAGAGGAGGAGGGAGAGAGAGAGAGAGAGAGAGAGACTATATAGTGAGACCTTGACCAAAATAAAAAAAAAAAAAAAATTAGTAGTATAAGCTAGTAAGTTATTTCAGAAAAGCCCACAATGGCATCAATGCCAGGGAACCCATAAACTGGGGAACAGCCTGAGACCAGTGGTGATGAGGGTTTAGCTTCCATTCCCTGGAACTCCTGGAAAGATAATCTAGTTACTTCAGGTAGAGGATAAGAAAGGAGACAAGGAGAAAAAGTTAAACTCAGAATTGTGGCATGCACTTACATAGGAGACATGTTGTAAACCCACAGTAATTTCCTTATAATCTATGAAATCTACAATGTGACATTTTCTGTATGCTTTTACTCTTCATAAGCCAAAATGGCAATGAAGATTTCTTATTGCGGAACTCCTGTGACAGTATTAGCATAGTGTCCATAAGAATTAAGATAAAATGTTACTCCTTCCCTCCTCCTACAATAAAAGAAAAAGTTAAAACAGAGCCAGATATAAAGCCATAGTTTCCCTGGAATTTGGTAACTGAGATATCACACCAGCATAAGGAATGACAGCTAAGGAGCAGCTACTGCTGGCTGCATCTGTGAACAGACTAAGCTGATTTACTATCATCAAGATTTATACAAATCGACTCAATAATTAATGTGTGTAATGCCTTTAATGCAGGGTTGGGCTAGAACTGTGGCTAAATGCACTAATTAGTTGGATTCATTGGAGAGTATCTGAAGTCATCACAAGTTGATATGTAAATTAATATAAGCTAAATATAAATATATTGTAAGTGTTGCCTGGGGGAGGGGAGAACCCACAACATAACTACTATGTGCCCCCCACATGACTGTGAAACATAACACAAGGAGATACCAGGAAACACCACAGAGCCAGTACACTGCTCTATGGTTACCCTTGGAGTTTCCTATGTGGACAACAGGAACATGTCCAAGATTCTAAAGAGCACAGAGGAACAAGGCTGCTGTCCTGGGATCTGGGAGCATTAACAAAGATGGTGGGGGAGTCAGAAAAAGGAGAATTCTGGGTCCTTCCAACCTATCCCTGCTGTAGCCAGCCATGGCAACAGAGAAACCACTTTCCCTGTAAGGCCTCACAGTAGCCACCTAGGAAAGGCTTCGCCTGCAGAGCTACACAGTGGTCATCACCAGATGCTGTCATCTTGAGTCATGGGCTACAGCTGAGTCCTGACTTCAGCATTACACAACAGAGGAAAAGAATGTGGAGCACACTCTCTACAGACTATCCAGGGAAATGAATGACGAGGGCCAGTTTCCTGTGATCTTTGTCAGGCAGGAAATAGATAAATGTGTATGTGAATTTTAAATTGTTGGCATGTACTGCCAAACAACTTTACATAAAACACTGCCCACGAATAATATATGAAAAGCAAATTTCCAGTTCCTGACAAAGATGGCATTTATGAGTTTTTTTCTATCTCTGCCAGTCTGATGCTTAAAAATATATGTGTTCACATTCCGTCATAATGATGATACTCAGAACATTTTCAGTTTTTATTGAGCTTTGGTACTTATTTCTTATTGACTTTTCATGACATTTTATTACTAAGCTGTTGATAATTTTCTTACTAATTTAGTCATTGTATCTATTACATATATTCCAAATACTGGTTATTTCTATTTCATCCTTCCTTATGGTATTTAATCATTAAAAATTTTCAGAGTGTTAGTCATAGCACCTTCATAAACAAGAGGACCATTTGTTCACAGCATGATAACATGCACATAGCTGTACTGACAAACACTATGGAACCTGTTACTGGAGCTGTGGGAAAAGACTGCCCAGCACTGAACTAATACAAGTGCTTGTGGTTCCTGTGGCTGGATGATCTGTTGGACTAATGCAGTGTGGAGCCCACACTCAGCCGAAATGGGCCCCATTCGTGTGAGCACCCAGGTGGACTCAGCAGTGGGCACCCTGCCAGGCACTAGCAATGAAGGATGGCAGAGCAAGAAGGACAGAACATAGGTTCCAGGAAGACTCAGCACCAGGGCAAAGTTAATATTGCACCACTGGCAAGTTCCCTAGCTGTGGGTCTCGGGCTGGCTGGACACTTGCTTCAGGAGCTCAGGCATATTGTATGCCAAAAGCTTTACTTTTGATTGAGAAAAAGGAAATCAATTTGAAAAACATCCAACACAGCTACCAGCTTGGAAAGAGATGAAGTACCCAAAAGGAACTGCCGTGCTACTGGTCTGTGTAGCAACCATGCAGTGTTCTAACACTGTTTTTTTAACTAGAAGGCTAAACTTAAGTACATTTGCAACAGTGAAAGCTGTTTTTGATAGATAAATACTCAAATCTCTTAATCTGAAACTGTGAGGTACACAGGAAGTGCAAAGAGGGAGATGTTCATCAGTGCTTGCTAGCAAACGCCTTCCTGCTACATGAAGCCACGCCTCTCAATATGGCAATCTCAGGAGGCAGGGAGGTGACAAAAGGATGTATGTGATGGCTCTCTATAGATAGCTATTTGACTTGCCCTTAAATGCACAGGTTCTGAGAGACTGCAGCTGGAGATTCAAGAGAGCCAACCAGATTTTACTTCAGAGACAACATAAAATTCCCAAACCTAGGCAATTTATGTAACAGATTTATCCATTAACATGGATACCATAATAATTTGAGAATGAGCTAGATATGAAAATCATGTACCAAGTGTGGATGAGGTGAACACAACAAAACATAGTACAAAACCTGTTCCCTGTACACTTAGCTATCTGGCGACTCCTCACCACTACACAATCTTAACTTATGCAGGAAGCACAGTCCATCATAGGTTACCAGAAGGAAAGAAAGCACAAACACCCATCAGCACCTCCCACATTCCAGCTCCATTTCTGATCACACTAGTTCTTGTCCTCTTCTGTCCAAGTACTACCCATCCCAAACACACCACAAGGCTCTTCTCTAAATAGTAAAGGAACAGATGAATGTACTAGATTTTCTAAGTCTTTGAGAATCAGGGAAAAAGCAGATCAATTAGCTTACTTGAATTAACAACTGGGGCATACACAGTAACAGGCAAGAACTGGAGAAATGATCACCTTGTACAGGGGACCAAAGAACAGAGGTTCTGTGGAAGCAGAAGAACCAACTCCATTTTTATTCCTCTGATGTCCAAGTGAACCACTCTCACTCGTAACCACGGGATTTCCTATTTGGATGAGAGAAGAGAGAAGACTCTCGGGAAGATTTCTCAAAAATCTGGTTATTTCCTGTTGTGGCCTTAATCTTTGTGTCATGCTGAAATCTAAATGGCTGGGGTGATAGATAGCATTAGGCAGTGGGCCTTCTGGGAAGCGAAGTGGTCACAGGGCAGAACATCATGAATGAGACTAGTGTTCTTGTAAAAGAATCAAAGACCTAACTTCCCTGCTCTACAGTGTGAAGACACAGCAAGAAAATGCCGTCAAGGAAACTTTAAAACTACTATTTCACCTATTTCAGTATTCATATCTCAATCTATCAGATGGACATTTGTGGCTACTGGAATGGAACAGAAAGTCTTCCGCCAACAGCAAATGGTACAGTGATTTGTTGGAGTTGGTATCATGGTTAGCAAACTGCTCAAGGAAATAACAGCCTTATGTCCTGTACCACAAACATGAAGGAAAACCACTGAATCAGCCATTACCTCCCACCTCTATCATTACAAGCAATTCAGAATGTAAGTGATAACTACTCAACCAATAATTTCTTTATTCTGTGTATCTCTAGAGAAACACCACCCCCTCCCACAACATAAAAAGGAAGAGAAAGAGCCCACAGAATAACAGCAGTTTCTGAAGTTTCCTCCAAAAGAGTGTGAAGGGATACCTACCTGCCCCCTGAAATCCCAGGCAGCTCCTGGGAGTGCTGCATACTCAAGTCCAGAAAATGTTCTGGCCATGATGCGTTTGAATGCCAGAGGTGGCAGAGAACCCCTAAGTGAACCAAGGGGAGAACATGTAGTCAGAGTCAGACCTCCATCTTCAACTGAACAAAGGTCTCTAGGCTGGATATGCTGTACACTTCCTAATCTGAGGTTGGTTAAATTCATGGATGCAGAAGCAACAGAAAAGGAGGGCCGACTATACCGTGTGCAGGACTCACATCGACCTGGGTCCTGCACCTGATCAATCTTCCACACAACATCCAGTAACTCCAGGAGCTCAGAACTGTCCTGCAGCCCTGCATATAAGATTCAGGGAGCATGGGCTGGACTCCCTATGCTCATCTTTGCCTTGGTGCCCTCACAGAGCATAAGATGGCTCTACTCAAGAGCTACAAGCAGGACACTACCCAGATACTCTGCAACACAGGGATCTGCAGACAAAAGGCGAGGAACTCCCCAATGCCCCATGCCAACCCTGGCTGTTCCCAGCAGGTAAGGCTGGAGTCCCATCTTTTAGCAGGTATTGATCAAAGCTGCCCAGCATAGAGAAAGGCTGCCTTGGAGGAAACACCTTGAGACAACTGGTTCTGTCTAGGGCCCTAAAGCAGCTTCTAGGTGGAACAGAGAGAAACTTGGGAACTGTACCAGAAGAGAGTGGTCCTCTATAAGCCAGGAACAGACTAGCAGGCACTCTGAGTATTCTTCTGGCCATCTTCCTGACTCCTGGCTCTCTCCTAGATAATGATTTCCTTTCTCAGAGTTGACCATAAAGGCAGGAAGGCTAACGGAGAGTCTAGTCTAGACTCAATGTCACAAATGAAGAAAGGCTATGGAGCTGGTAAGATCAGGTGAAGGCAGCAGCTTCATGGTGATAGTACGGCTCTCTAGCTGGGGCATCTTCTAGCCCAGTAGCTAAAAACTGGCCATTGCATCACTTACTCCAGATCCTGAATCTTATTCCATTTGAACTCCACTGCCAGCATCAATTTAGCCCGGATGGGGGAGACAGGGTCAGAAATAGCTGTGTGGGGCTTCACCCATGGTTCATTTACACAGGGGTCCCTTGGGATTTCTTATAAAGTGAATCTTGCCGGGGTTGAATAGAAGGGAGGTTCTTGAGCAGATTTATAGACTCTCTGGACATAAGAGAAAAACATGTTTTATTTCACTGTTTCTATTCCCAAAGCTCCAGATCTATAAAAAGCAGAGAACCACACTCAGCTGCTTCTGATTCTTTCTAAAGAGACTATGTCTTACATTGTTCCTTATTTGCGCTTGTATACTATCGGTTCATTGATTAGGGCACTTAACTTTTCACTCTTTTATAGTGCTGCAGATGGGACCAGGCCTGAGGCTTGCAAAGCAAGTAGCCTTTGGCATGGTAATCCTACTTAAAATCTTAAACCTTTCTTGCTGCCCAAGAGCCTGACTAAAGTAGAAGCACTAGGTGAGGGCAAGGAAGCTCTCTTTAACCCCCTGACTAGGTCAGCCTTTAGTGCGGCAGGGCCCCTGGGACATGACCTTCAGTGGCCTTTCTTTTTCCCCCCTTACACGAACAAGAAGACCCAACACAGCTCAAGTCAGATGTTTGTCCTCCTTGTGCCGGCAGGCTCAGATGAATCTCAGGCCTGCCTGTTGGGTTTTGCTAAAATGGTTTCTTTTGAGAGAAGTATAGAATACTCTGGGTATGTTTATTTCAAATGCTTGTTTCCCCTCCCATTATAAGGAACTAGAAGTTTCTTTTGTTTTTGTTTTTGTTTTTATTTTTTTATTTTTATTTTTTATTTTTTTGTCTTTTCGAGACAGGTTCTCCCTGTAGCCCCAGCTGTCCTGGAACTCACTCTGTAGACCAGGCTGGCCTTGAACTCACAAAGATCCACCTGCCTCTGCCTCCCAAGTGCTAGGATTAAAGGCGTGCGCCACCACGCCCGGCTGTTTTTGTTTTTTTTTTTAAGTAGACTCTGGTAGGATATGTGGAAGTATGTCATAAAGATACACAAACTCCTTAAGCCCCCAAAGTCAGTACACCCTGAGCCCCCAGCAATTCAAGTAGTCTGATTGTGGTCAAGAGGGTTCTGCTCTGCTCTGTAATCTCTATCTAGTTCCAGGTACCTTCTCTCTGTTCCCTGCCTGCTAACCTCAGTTCTCTGATGAATCCAAAACTCACTAATTTTTCAGTATGTTCAGCTTTTTAGCCTGTTGTGTGGACAAGAATATGGGCTCTGAGCTCTTCTCTTATCATCCCATTTAACTTTTTGGCTGGTTAATTAACTGTTTTGTAGTTTTATGGGCCTCCATACTTAGTGTTCAAAACTTCCAAAATCTGCAAGTGCCTGCTTCTGCTATGCTATTTTTTACACTCAGCACATACAAGTTTAGAGATGCTGCCAACCCCTCTGATAGGGCCAGTTACAACAGGTCACTCTTTCCCAGTATGTCTCACATTTAAAATCGCTCTAGTTGTTTTGATTACAATGATCCTTTCTTTATAAATAACTTCTAAAAGCAGATGTCAGCCAACAGTAACATGGCTCCGTTCATCAGCTAAGATTGCCAGTTAAGCATCTGGACAGCCACCAGTGTCCTTTTCAGTAATGAAGCGAGAGCACGACAACAGAGTGCAAGCGAGCAGTATATGCTTCTCTCCCTCTGCGCACCCCTTATCTGTTGATGACCTGCAAGGTAGCAGGAGGGAAATTACCTCATTTGAATAAAGTGCCTCCCTGGAAGGTAGTTTATCATGGTCATTTCCCTCTGAACATGCATTTATAAGCAGCCCTTCACAAACATGTCAGGTATTCTAATGCCCTGTGTTCCTCTCCTCTATAAAAACATTCATCTACCCTTTAGAAATAAAACCAAGAGAAAACTCAAAACATTATGCTGTCAAAAGAAGACCTGGATACAGGGGACCCATGTTTCAATGCTGGTCAAGCCCACTATCGTTTCTCTGAAAGGTAGACCAATGATTTCGCTTCACTGTAAATATTTAATTCTAAGATTCCAGAACTTTTCGGGTTCTGGAGATCTTTTCTAAACTGTGATTTCATAATTTCTCTTTGCTCCATTTCCTCACCTTAAAAAACTGTCCTCTCATCCCTGTGAGTTTTGGGCTTCAAAACATACTTCTTCACTTCAGCAAATCTCCAGTGCATTTCATTATAAGCAATTTATGACTTCAACATTGCATTCACAGCAACAGACCAAAATGTCACACCTAGGATTTTTATTTCACTATTGGGTTCTGCGGGTATTGCATACAAAGAAAGGTATGGCAAGTCTACACCAAAGGCAGAGTGAAGGGGACAACCCAGCACATATGTAAAAGAAGATTCTCTTAGACATTACCTAGCATCACCTGGGACAAAGTGGTTCTTAATCCTCATTAATGTTTGCCCAGGATTCTTATACAGAAGATTATACTGGACTCAGACAGAACAGTACTTATAATAAGAAATTACTCCTGAAAATCAAGTCATTTAAAAAATACAGAAACCTTCCCTTACAAAGTTATTCCTAAAGGGTGTCATTTCACAAAGCCAAGAAACCCCATAAGTACATGAAAAAGAAATCATTTTTTGATTCAATCTTTCCCCCCACCTCTGTAAAAGGGTGTCTCACTGAGCTAGAGGTGACTCCTTGCCCATCAGGAAGTCATGGAAAACAAGTGTGAAAAGAATCTCCCTTAGGAAGGGGTAGTTTGTAAATGCAATACACAAAATGAAAGGAAACACCTGCTCAGAAAGGGAAGGAAAGAAATACCACATTTGCGTAAAGAAAAACCAGACTACAGGTCTCCAGCAAGTAGCAAAAGTGGACAGATTTCCTCTGCTAGCTCTTGGAATCACAAACCAGTTCGTGGTCCACAGGTTAGCAGGGCCAGCAGGCCAATCTAGCTGAAAAAGATGCCATGCTTCCCACTTCCTCCCCAAGCGCCCAGGACTCAGCCTGTCCCCCCACGCACTTGCTCCCATCCTCCCAGCACCGCTGAGTCACATCTGTATCTCAGGGTGCAGCATCTCCATTGCCACCTCCTTCATCCAGGACCTTTATGTTCAAATACCCTTGACCAGTTTCACACCACTCACCTCACTTAAGTATTTCTAACCCCTTTTCCCCAATTTCACAGTGTACTTCAAAAAGCTTCTGGCTAAATTCTTTCAGAGATCTTTCGATGCCATAAATTGCTCTATAGACTCCAGCGCCTTACTGGAATTCGTACGCTCTTCATTAACTGGCTCAGAGTCCCATATACCAGTACACGATGAAATCTGGGAAACAATAATGCCCAATGTTCCAGGGTACACACCATGCCAATCAGCTAAAGATGCCTAGACGAGGGAGGTTGGCATCCAGTTTTTTTCCTTAATCCCAGATGATTCCAATATTCAGAACACTTTGAGAACCACTGAGCCACCTTTGCCAATTTCTCTCCCTTATCACCAACCCTCACCACGAAATCCACTCCACCAGAACCTTTTTCTCTTTCTTCAACACTTCCTCATGCTTTCATCCATAGAAGACAAGGCCTAGCGTATCTTCTCCTTCTGGAATCCTCCTCCATTAAGGCTTGTGCAAACCCACACCCAGAAGAGCTCAACTCTACTTATAATATGGCTCTTTACAAAAAAAATTTTAAATGTTTTAAAAAACATACTGTCAGCACTGAATGGACTCAGTGAGTTTAAAAAGAAAGGACATGAAGTTGGGAGGGAGGAGTGCGGTGTGGAAGGAGCTGGACAGGAGGGAGTGGGGTGGTTTTGATCAAAGCAGTATATCCATGTATGAAATTCTGAAACAATACATTTTAAAATAATAAGCGAAATGGCCGGCCATGGGATCATCAGCCAAGTTATTAAGGAGGGAAATACACATTAAATGAAAATACAAGCAGATCTGTGTGTAAACACTCTGAGTATGATTTGGGAATCAGCTAGAATGACAATGAGTGGCCCTGTGACTGGCCTCTATCCAACCAGTGCTCATGGGTGAGTACAGGGTCAAATATTAAGCCAACACTGATGTAGGCAGTCTAAGGGAAAACAAGTCCAGATAACAGCAGTCTCCTACTGAAAGGCTGTGGCATATCCCAGCTTGACAAGGGGGCAGATGATACTTAATAAGCCATCAGTTTTCTGCACAGAAAACACTGAAGAGTACTCTGAAGCTATCAGTGACATTCACAATGGCCAGACCACACCATCTGACACAAAGACAGGAATATTTACTCTGAGCTACTGGTTTCAAAGATCTAACTCCACCCCAATGGAGAAGGCATGGCAGAGCATCCGAATTCAGCACAGCAAGAGCACACTGCAGAGCTGTTCCCACCACTGCAGAGGCTGTTCACATGGCTGCAGACTGTTCACATCACTGCAGAGGCTATTCACACCACTGTCGAGGCTGCTCACATGGCGGCAGACTGTTCACATCACTGCAAAGGCTGTTCACATCACTGCAGAGACTGTTCACACCACTGCAGAGGCTGTTCACACCACTGTAGAGGCTGTTCACACGGCTGCAGAGACTGTTCATATCATTGCAGAGGCTGTTCACACAGCTGCAGAGGCTGTTCACATCACTGAAGAGGCTGTTCACACCACTGCAGAGGATGTTCAAACCACTGCAGAGGCAGTTCACACCACTGTAGAGGCTGTTCACATGGCTGCAGAGACTGTTCATATCATTGCAGAGGCTGTTCACACAGCTGCAGAGGCTGTTCACATCACTGCAGAGGCTGTTCACACCACTGCAGAGGATGTTCAAACCACTGCAGAGGCTGTTCACACCACTGCAGAGGCTGTTCACATCACCGTAGAGGCTGTTCACATGGCTGCAGACTGTTCATATCACTGCAGAGGCTGTTCACTGGCTGCAGAGGCTGTTCACATCACTGCAGAGGCTGTTCACATCACTGCAGAGGCTGTTCACACCACTGCAGACACTGTTCACACCACTGCAGAGGATGTTCAAACCACTGCAGAGGCTGTTCACACCACTGCAGAGGCTGTTCACATCACTGTAGAGGCTGTTCACATGGATGCAAAGGCTGTTCACATCGCTGCAGAGGGTGTTCACACCACTGCAGAGGCTGTTCACATCGCTGCAGACCAGGAACCAGAGTCCACATAAAACTTGTAAATACCCTATTCACCTGATTCACAGTTAGCTCCCATTTCCTAAAGGATCCACAACTTTCCAGAACAGTGCCCCTGCTGGAGAACAAGCATGCACCTGAGCCTGAGGAAACATTTCAAATTTTAGCCACAAGAGGGAGGTTTGTTATTTCCCTTTATTCATCCTTTTCTTTGCTTTTCACTACCTTTTGAATACAATCAGGCCCACCATTCATTCCAGAACTTCAAATCTAGGCTACCTGTCAGTTATGTGCTTTCTGGTAAGTTGTAGTTCCCTGTAATCCAGGCTGTTCAATGGACACATGTCATTTTGATGACCAGGAGTCCACAGTAGGAAGTGCCAGCTAGGAGCCTAAGCAAAGAGACCAGGTCTCTGTTGTTCAACGCCGGGTCTCAAGCACTTACTCCAGGACTTTCTGCACACTGTGCACATAGCCTTTTCTGCACATCGCAGCCACTCTAATTTTTTTATCTGAATGCAAGTTGGACTTCTTGATATTTATATTTGGAACAGTGGCCTCGAAAATCTGAGAGATGATTCTTTAAGGAGCAAAAGCACAGAAGAGGGCAAGAACAGACAACTCCATGTTTTCCAGCACAACCTGAGAATAGCCCTATTTTTCAAAATTCTCAATGTGCACATTCCCTATGGCTACAGAGACATGCTATATCCTTAAACTTTGGTATTCCCTTGCTATTTCTGCTGTTTTACTCTAATGTTCTATACTACTGTTAATGTCTTTTCTAGGTTGGCAATATTGTCTCCAAACAAATGGCAAGTCCTCAGACAATAAAGCCTATTGCCAATCTATGAACAAAAAAAAAAGTCTTCTGAAACACACACACACACACACACACACACACACACAAATATAAGTTATAAGACTTATTACAGATTAATAGTAAGCAAAGCCCAGGAGAAATTCTCATTGAAATTTTTATACTGCATTTTCTGGGGATAAATGAATGGATAATGAAATGTCATCCTTTTGAATTAAAAATACACTCAGAAAACTTGAAGCATTGTTCATAAATTGAATTGCCTCAAGAAGATAATCCCAAGTTATTTGCTTTTTTTTCTAAATTATCTATAAGTTTTGGATACTGTAGATACAAAGAAAGTTCACTAGAAGTGAAGGAGCTGTATGTACCTAATTTTACTTTGTAGATAAATGTTTCTATCACAAAACCCATGAGTATTCAAAGGAGTCTATGATATAGGGAATGCTTTTTAAGTAAAATTAAGCCAAACAACTCTACAATGAGTACATTGACATGCGTTCACAATGTAGGTATCGCAACAAATCAGAAATATGCTGCAGCAATAAAACAAAGCAATCTAAGGATCCGTACCTCATTTTTAACAAGCTAGAAAATAGGCAGGAACCTTTTCTTCTCACCCTTACCAACTACGTTCTCACTCACCCCTGGACCCATAGTTAAATAAAGTATACAACTTTCTTAGCTAGTTAAGCCACCAAAGTCAAAAACTGAGAAAGTCTAAACCTTGGAAAAGTTTCATAAATCCAAAATGACAAGACAATAAACAAAGTTGATCCGAGTCCAACAGCAGTGCAATCAATACAGAAAATGTTATAGGAAGCTTTTGTTAAGTAACCTTAGAGTTATATGTTTATGTTTCAACACACTGAAATTAAAAGAAAATCTCAGACTCTGATAAACCCTTTGGAGCCCAGAAGATCGTGAGTGGATCCTAGATGTCCAGCCTTGAGCTACTTGCTGGACTTAGGTTTTGCTTAGGTGTGCCAGATTCTTCCCTTTGAAATAAGACAATACTTGTTTTAGATTTTGCAGGCCACAGTTAAGAGACTTTTTAAAAGAGACTGTGAACTTTTACGTGTTTGGATTTTTTAAGGACTGTGGGGCTTTTAAGGTCTTATGTTGTGATATTAATGTTAATATCATATGTTGGGGGCAAGAAATGGCTTTCCATTTCTTGTGGTTCATGTGTTTTGTATATCAAGCTGACAAGGGGTCAATTATGCTAGATAGCTTTAGTGTCACCCTGAAACACCTGGGTTGAGGGAGCCTCAACTGAGGAACTGCCTCCATTGGACTGGCCTGTGGCCATGTCTGTAGGGCATTTTTTTATTTATTGTTGAGTGGTGTGAGAGGGCCTAACCCCATGTGGGTGGCACCATGCCTGGGCAGGTAAGGTTCCGTGTTGTATAAGAAAGCAGTTGGGGACTGGAGAGATGGCCTAGCGGTTAAGAGAACCGACCGCTCTTGCAGAGGACCCGGGTTCAATCCCCAGCACCCACATGGCAGCCGAGAACTGTCTGAAACTCCAATTCCAGGAGAACTCCAGTTCCAGGGGAATCCGACACCCTCTTCTGACCTCCACGGCATTGCACGACACGGGTGCACAAACTTGCATGCAGACAGTACATTCATACACATACAGAAATAATTAAAATTAAAAGAAAATAATCAGTAAGGTCTGAGAAATTGTACTTCAGATATAAAAAAAAAAAAAAGAAAGCAGTTGGAGCATGGGCTAGGGGAGCAAGCCAGTAAGCAGTGTTCCTCCATGACCTGTGCTTCAGTGCCTGCCTCCATGTTCCTGCCCTTAGTTCCTACCTGGGGCTCCCTAAGTCATGAAATGGGCTTTATGTCCTGCTTGGTGGAAGGTCTTCATCATTACAAATTTATGAAAAAGCACGCCTGTGTTTTCTTACATAAGTTTTATTCTTAAATCTTTTATGTCTGAAATTCACCAGGATATCAAGAATGAAACAGAAATAATGTTTTGTTTACTATCATTTCCCTAAACATTGAAACGGAGGGGAAAATTATGTTTCCAGTATTGACTTGAAAACCATCATTATCATAATCTGATTCCAGGTACATTTCAGATGTACTTCTGAACATTTATTCCAGAGATGTGTTTTCCTGATTCTTCTTCTGTAGAACAAAGTTTAAATTACCCAAATTGCTGTAGCTTCCACATGCATCTAACAGCCAGTAAACTAAGTTGCTCATCATAACTTAACTTTTAGATTCTCATCGGTTTTTCTCACAATTTCATTTTTTCAGACTGCTTCACATATCACTCTTTCAAATCTCTCCCCATAAAAATACCATGAGAAGTCCTGTTACTCTTGGGATTGCACTGATTTTATAAATTCATTTATACAGACAGGACATCTTTACACACTGAATAGTCTTAAACATTTTCCTTTTTCCATTTCTTTAAATCTTTTACTCAAAATCTTAACGTTTTCCTCATATTTGACTTCCCTGTTTTTCATGTCAGGTTTATCCCAAAGTTTATTTGTTTTTGTTTTGTTTTGTTTTGTTTTCCAATCATTTGACCTTCATAAGAATCCCATTTTAAAATACCTTTTCTTAGGGCTGGAGAGCTGGCTCATCAGTTAAAAGCACTGGCTCCTCTTGCAGAGGAACTGGGTCCGGTTCCCAGCCCCCACATGATAGCTAATGACTGCACATAACTCCAGCTCCAGAGGATCCAGTGCCCTCTTCTGGCCTTCCTCATCAACACTCAGGCACTGTACACGCAGGTACACTTACATACATGCAGGCAAAGCACTCAGACACACAAAAAGTAAACAAACAAATAAATAAAATTTAATGTATTTTTTTCAGAAACGTTTTTTATTGATGTTTTGTGTATTTCAGACATCATTTTTCAATTCAGTTCAGGCATATTCCCCTTTCACCTCCCCCCACCCCACCCCAGATCATGCATTCTGCCATACCTGTCATGCATCTTCCTCTCAGTCTTTTTTTTATGCTTAGGAATTCACATTTTCCTCCATTAATTATTTTCTTGGATAGGTAGAACATCAGCACAGTACAAGATTCAAAACGTCCTCCCACCACCACCCCTGCCTAAGCCACCAGATTTCCTCTCCAGAGGAATTATCTCTGACAGAAGTAACTGATTTGAAAAAAAGCCCTGGGATGTAAATCATTTTGCATATAAGAAATCTGTATCTGACTTAACATACAGAAAGTTCAAGCCTAAAATGACCTCACATGGGGGAGCCCAGTCAAAAGCAAGGTATATAACAGCAAGCCCCAGCTGCCAATCAACCTTAGTCCTCCTCCTCCTTAAGTCCTCCTCCGTAAGTCTAAGAAAATCTACTTTCAACACATGCTTCAAGTTCATTACAGTTCTCCCAACTCCACCGCAGAATCTGAGTGCCAGGAACCACATTTTATTCCTTTCCCACTGTCTACCTCATGCACAGCACAGTATCTGATATAGATTATTGCTACAGATAGAATCCTTATGTCCCTAAAAATGCATGAACTGAAATTCTTCTCTATAAGGTGATGCTATTTGGAAACAGAGCATTAAGAGAGCAACTACATCACGGGTATGATCCCAAATGGCATCAGTGTCATTAATAAGAGAGGCTAAGATCCCATGTCCCTTCCACCATGTGAGGACAGAGTAAAAAGACACCATCTAAAACCAGAAAGCCTTCAAAGACTCTAAATGAGATAGCATCTTGATCTTGGATCTCCCGTCTTCTCATACAGTGAAATGTTTCCATTTACAAATCACTCAATTTATGTTATTTTGTTATAGCAGCCCAAATGGATCAAGACAAAGGTTAACAATATATCAAAGCTTAGTCCACATGAAATACCCAACACTTTGCTAAAGGTTACAAAAGGAGTCTCCATTTGGGTGTGGGGGCACACCTGCAATCTCAGCATTTAGACTGAGCCAGGAGCATCACAGGTAAGAGGTGATTGGGCACAGATGGAAAGTGAAAGTGAGTACACAGGAACTTCTGGGGCAAGCTGACATCACTACCAAATGCAAGTTCATGGTCATTCTTCTGGTGGTGCATGCTTCTTGTATTCTATAAACATACCGTCTACAACAGACTAGAAACAAAGATTATCATTCTTCACCACATAAGGTTTAAGTAGTACAGGCAGAATGGCCTCACTACCTCTTGCCTAGTCCTCCTCACTAGGCATTCATTGGGCATCACTGCCTCGCCTCCTGCCCCTTCAATCTGCTCGCACTGCAGCCATCCTGAAGTAACACACCACCACACACCTGCAGCTCAGACCTGCTGGTGTTCTGCCAAGGCAGTCACTGTCATGACGCTCTGTGGCCTTGGACTTCTTCGTGTCTAGGTGGCTTCATCCAGGCCTTTCCCATCAATACTCAGTACTCAACCTCTCATCCCAGGACACAACTTTCTCCCAATCCTGAGACCGTTTGGCATGGGATGTTCTTTTATCCCAGAATGCCCAGCTTACTAAGAACAGAGCGAGACTACAACTTCCCCTTTATAAATTCATATGTGAACTTGGCTACATGAGCACACCTGTCCTCTCCTATCATGGCAAAGAAATGTGTTTCGAGAGTGTGGCTTCAATGCATTTGGCTAAAGAGGATCCAGTGTGGCACAGCCCTGAAGATTTTGTACAGAGTTCCAAGAGATGGTAGGAGATCAAAACCTAATTCCATGCAAAATTACAACTTTGCATTATCTCTGAGTGTGTATAGAAACTTAGTGAGTAGTCACAATACCTGTTATGCACAGAAGACTATGGAGCGTTGAGTGTTTGGGAAGCAGAGAAAGATCATTCTGTCTGTCCAGAGAAGGAGTAACTGTATCACCTGAGAGCTCTCCCAGGAATAAAATGCAGACATATAGGGACACTCCTGGCATGTTTTGGGTACTTACATACTCCATGCATATAACCAGCTGTTCAGTCAAACCAAGGACAAACTTCTCTTAAGTTACAAGGTAGTAGAAGCCCTCTGAAATGTAAACACCTATAAATTTCAAACTTGATCATGCAGCAGCTGTACCTACTGACAGCTGATGAGGTTACCGTCCATTTCTGAGGCCGGAGGGCCACCATGGAATCAGCAGGATCCGGTCATCTACAAATCATTTGACTCCCAGGGCAGACATCACATGGGCTGTTAGAAGTCCACAACACTGCTAATTCTCCTCCTTTGTCTCCCTTTGTCACTTCATTTCTCCTCCTTTGTCTCCCTTTGTCACTTCATTTGGCATTCACCATGAATACTCCCTTCCTGTTAGTGCAGTTAGCTTCAGAATTCCAATTACACAACCAAATGGTGCACTACACATCGGAAGGCAAAAGGTTATGGAAAGAAAGGCAGAAAAATAACACGCAGCGGAGACAATATTGAAATTGAGATATCAGTCACAAAAGAAATCAAGAAGCCCAAAATTAATGCTCCCTTGATGATCTTAAATCTCCTCCCTGGGCACATGGACCATAATGAGAATTTTATTGGGATGGCAATTGTGGGAAATACACACTCAAATCATGATCCACAGTGAACACTGCACATTCTCCCTTTAACATAAAAATAAAAATAAATATAAAATGTTGTAATTTTTATGGAATACAACTTTGATCCTGCACCTTCTTCTGGAACTTAGTGCCAATCTCTGGACCCTCTCTAGATGAGTGAAGTGAAGCCACTATCTCTAAACACATTTCTAATGGTGGTAAGAGAGGACAAGCATAGCCTCACTCTCTAAGACAAAAGTCCCCCCAACTCCTACTTACCGCACAGCTATACTCAGCCTGCCGTCTGGAAGCACTCTCCTTTTTGTGCTATGACACACTCTACTTCTGCAGACTCAAGCTTTCAAAGCTTAGGGGCCACACTCCCTGGACTCAGAGCGCATTCATGTGACTTTGGTCAAGTTGCCTAACCTCTCTGGCCTCTTCTCTTTACCTACAAGACAGATAGCCTCCTAATGGTTGCCTTCAGTTGCTGTGACAAAAAAACACTCAGACTAATACCAACTTGGGAACAAAAGGGTTTACTTGGCTTACATCTCATAGGTCACAGTTCATCACTGAGGGAGCTCAAGGCAGGAACTCAAGGCAAGAACCTGAGGCAGGAGCTAATAAAACACATACCTCGCAGAAATGCTGATTATTGGCTTCCTCCTCTGGCCCATGCTCAGCCTGCTTTCTTATATAATACAGAACAACCTGCCCAGAGGTAGCACTGCCCACAGGGAGCTGAGCACTTCCACATCATTCAACAAGCAAGAAAATGCCTCACAGACATGGGGACAAGCCAGTCCAACGAAGGCAATTCCGGAACCAGGTGTGTCAAGCTGACATTAAAACTATCCAACGCAACAGTCATGTAGTCTGCAAGTGACAAGGAGAGAAGATGGGGTGTGACCAATACCTGAGGAAAAGCACTAGGAAAGGGGCACAAATCCAGCAGCTCCAAGTGTAACCCTTCTAAGTAAACCCTTAGGAGGCGCATGTCAGCTGTTTCTCAGCTGACATGGAAGAAATGTTTATGGAAAGCACCCAGTGCTAACTTCTGCCTTTATTTATTTATTTATTTATTTATTTATTTATTTATTTATTTATTTAGTCTTTTTGAGACAGGGTCTCCCTTTAGTTCCAGCTGTCCTGAGACTCACTATGTAGACCAGGCTGGCCTTGAACTCACAGGGATCTGCCTGCCTCTGCCTCCCAAGTGCTGGGATTATAGGCATGCCCCACCATGCCCAGCACAACTTCTGCTTTTATAGGGTCTATTAACCAAACTAGAATATGTGGCATCCGACAAAGAACAAACCTGCTTCACATTTGTCATCCCTGAGCTCCCATCCTAACACAGCTCGAACATCCCTAAATCTGAAAGCCCCAAATGCTCCTAAATCCACAGCTTCCTGTGGGCCAGCATGACATTACAAATGAGAAATTCTACACCTGACCTCTTGCAACAGACCACAGGCAAAATACAAGTATACTAAAAATATTACATGAATGACCTTCAGCCTAGTGTTCAAAGTGTACATGAAACCTAATGAATTTTGTGTTTCAATATGGGTCCCCTGTCTAAGGTACCTCATGATGTATATATAAAATATTTGAAAATGGAAAACCCAAGACATTGTCGTCCCAAGCATTTCACAGAAAGGACACTCAACTCATGTAAAATGTAACTAAACTTCATACCTGATAGCATATAAGCTTCCCATAATAAACCCACTGAGATCAGAACCGACTCCCATAGAAATAACAGGATCTTTGAAAGTTCTAAGAGTTGGCAAGCTGGACATAATGTCTCATGCTTATAATCCCACACTCAGGAGACTAAAGCAGGAGGAATGTCACAAGTTTGAGGCCAAGATGGTCTACATAGCAGGTCTCAGGCCAACCAGGTCTACACAGGAGACCCTGTCCCAAAAGGAAAAAGGAAAGAAAGGAAGGAGACAGTAAATAAGAAAGGCTCAGGATCCAAAAGGTGAGGAAAGGAAGAGCTGGCAGAGAGCATCACCAAGAAATGATGGGCTAGATTATAAGAGAACCTGTTGTTACCCTGCTATCATTTTCATTTCCAATTTCTAGGATATTTAAAAACAGTCAAAAACAAAGCAGAGTTAAGGCATCAAAAATTAAGTAGCTCATTTCTTTAACTTTCAATCCTTTTTCAGTGACATATATATAAAAACATCCCACAATGGAGGCGAACAATCTAGGAATGATTAGAGAAGAAGCAGGGAAAATAAGCATGGACTGAAAAAGCCATGCACACTGATCTAAGAATATGCTTCAGACCTCCAAGGAGCAGAGCTCCTTTTCTAAGACTTCAGGAGTGACCAGATGTTACTGGCTATTATCTAAGGCTCATCTATCAGTGCCCCTGTTCCACCCCCACCTCTACACACACATCTGTCACCTCAGTAACTAAGGGAAGAAATCTGCATAAAGGTGAGAAGAGAGTTATTTTCCAGGTCCCCACACTATTAAGACATTATCTAAATGGGAATGTCATGTCAAACCCAGTGTGCTTCTCTTTCAAAGGACCAAGGAGGATCAGAGCAGATGTCCGTTCTAAATCTCAGGAGTCAAAGAATTTCCACTGTAACTCTGAATCAGCAGGTAGGCTGATTCTGATACAGAATTTCCACTGTAACTCTGAATCAGCAGGTAGGCAGGAATACACAGATATGACACTTAGGTTTCTTTATAGCATACATGCTCATATGTGCACACACACAATCCATGAAGTCCTTATCCAGGTGTTCAAACACATATGGGTCAAAAATAATCAGGGGAAGACAAACTCCATTCTTATTAAACATGTAAAGACATTTTCCTAAGTAATATAGTGCAACAATCATATGTACAGAATCTGCACCGTATTTGGTACTGCAAGTCACGTAGAGTTCATTAAAGTATTCACAAGGAGAGAGAAAGGTGATATACAAACACTACATCACTGTAAGATGTGAGAATCTACGCACTTTGGTTGGTATCTGCAGGGGTCCTAGAATCAGGTTCTAACAGAGCAGGGACAATGTACTGTTCTAACAACACCAGAAATGGTTTGGGAGTGGATATGTAAGTCCTTGTAGTCAGCTACTGAACTCCATCCCCTTCTACTATCAGTGGAACTGCTAGGACACAGGCGATAGGAAGGCTAAGCTTTCCTCAGATGCCCTTTCTGCTCCAACTACAGATGGAGCTCCCAGAGAAAAATAAGGAAAAAATAATGGCACCATTCTCCAAAAATTACATCTAAGTCTCAGTTATTTTTATTTTTGCTGAGACTGTGGACCAGGATGGCCTCAAACTCACAAGCCTACTGCCTCTCAAACCCTAAAATTACAGAAGTGTGCTGCCATGCCCATCTTAAAACATTCATTGAAAACAAAATCAAAGCAAGGAAAGCATATGGTTCTCTCAGATCGTAAATTTGAGTCCAAAATCTGAAGAATTTTCCACCAATTTCACGTGACAATTCAACGCAGTCACTACACTTAGAGAGGGAAGACAAGGCAAGATGTCACTTCTCTGCCTTCTTTTCTCTTATTCTTTTTTCTTTTCTTTCTCCAAATGGAGGAATACTCAGAATGACTATGTGGGTCATTCAAACACACACCCAGATTCTCCAGTTTAATGGCTAAGTGGAACTATGATCCTCAGAGAAGGTGAACTTTTATATGAGAAGTCTTCAGGAATTATCAGAAACATCAGCAAAAGAGGTCATCGTACTTCAGTTTATACAATGAAGCATCCATCAAACCGAAAACATAAGCTGCAGCTTGCACTGAAACCCACAAGTCAAAGCATTATCCCTTCTCAGTGTTTTAGAACACATGGCTCTATAGAGGGAGCTAAATTTACTTTCTCTATCCAACCAACACTATATCTTATTAATATAAAGATATATTCTAAAGAGAGGATATTAATTTTCTACCATATATATATTTTTTTTAATTTTATTTATTTCTGTATGTGTATGAATGTACTGTCTGCATGCAGGTTTGTGCACCCGTGTTGTGCAATGCCGCGGAGGCCAGAAGAGGGTGTCAGATTCCCCTGGAACTGGAGTTTCAGACAGTTCTCAGCCGCCATGTGGGTGCTGGGGATCGAACCCAGGTCCTCTGTAAGAGCGGTCGGCGCTCTTAACCACTAGGCCATCTCTCCAGCCCCTCTACCATATATTTTTAAAAAGATAAGAGAGACATTACTTCATATGTGAGAAATACATTCAGGAATCTCAACTAATAAAAAAACAGCACAAGAAAAAAACATTTTATGAGTCATCATGGTAAAAATCTTAAAAGCCCAAAGTACAAGATACTAGAAAGAAACTGGAAGAAAAATCAAGCAAAATTCCCATACCTTCAGCATACTTTAAACGTAAAGGTCTTTAAAAATGAGACCAGGGGCTGTAGAGATGGCTCAGTGGTTAACAGCACTTGCTGCTCTTATAGAGGATTCTGGGTTCAGGTTCCCAGCACCCACATGGCAACTAATAATCATCTGTAACTCCAGTTCCTGGAGCATCTGTTTATTTGTTAGCTTCTCTGTATTGATTTGGTTTTTGTTCGGTGCTGGAGATTTACACTCAGGGCCTTCTGCACATTAGGGAAGTGTTCCTACACTGAGCTACATCTTTGTAGGAATGTGAGTCTTGGGCACTGAACAAGAAGTCTCTGTCCTCTCTCAATCTTAGAAGATTTAAAACAGTGCACACCTAGGCTCCCCTGTTTAATTTGGATGATGCAGGGTCCAGGAGGCCCCCAGCATGTATTCCTGAGGTCAAAGAGTCCTCTCTGGCATCAATATGAGAGGCACTGGAGACAAGCTGCAATATGAACAAACTTGCCCAAGTGGGCCACTACGCAAGGACAGCACCATTTTAGGAGCCTACGTACCAAACACCCTCCTTACAAAATATATGCAGGAGAACAGATAAGGTTCCCAACTATTTTTCCTCTGTTGATAAAAGCTGTAAGTTCACTTTGTCTGACTGAAAAGAAACCCGCAATGTTTACCACTGCTGCCCTCCAGGCTTCCTCAGCTTAAACAGGCTTCAATACTTTGCTTAGTTTTATTTGAAAGCAAACTTCTGACAGAGAGGGATAGAGTGGAACTATATTTTAAAACTCACTGGAATGAATGTATATTTACTCAAAAGGTTTAAAGGCAAAAATTTTCTTCAAGAAACTTAAAAAAGAAAACCAAACAGCCCAGACATTTTTAAAATAACGTATTTTTTTTTAAAAAGGATCCTTTTGCACAACACAGGTGCACTTACATACATGCAGGCAATACACTCATATGCATAAAATAAAAATAATAAAAATACTTTTTTAAAAAGGAACCTTTTAAAGTATAAATATGGAAAGTAAAGGGAAAGCCATATAATAATATTTGAAGATTACTCATTTTAAATGATGTTTACTTAAAAGGGGGAAGGAGTTTAACCAGGAAACTCCCAGCACAAACTCTAAAAGCAGGCTTTGAATCCAGGCTCTCGCTTTCCTGCCTAGCATCTCTGTGCCTCATCTTACCTGTATGTCATGGGACTTAGCTTTGGAGTCTAGCAGGTGAATACAAATCCCAATCCGCACATATGAGTTTACTTTACCTGTGTAACGCTCACTTAACTTCTCTCTCCATCTTGCTTCTTACTCTCTAACACTGAACTTACCACCTAGGTGGAGACTGGAATCTCTGGACACTTGCTGGTAGAAATGCACAATCAGACAGCCACAGCAGAAAATAGTCTAGAAGATCCTGGAAAAGTAAAAACAGAATTACCATATGATCCAACAGCGCCACATCTGGTCAAAGAAGAGCAAGAGCTAAAAGCAGGGACACATGGAGATACCAGGCATCCATTTTATGGCTGCATTATCAACAGTAGTCAAAAGCAGAAGCAACACAAAAGTCTTTGAAGGATACATGAACATACCAGAACATTCTTCAGTCTTAAAATGGAAATTCTCAAAATATGCTACAGCATGGATGGAGCTTGAGAACCTTATACCAAGGGAAGCAAACCACTTGTGAAAAGACAAATGCTATATAATTCTCACATAAGGTACTTAGGGAAGTTACAGTCATAGAAAGAAGAATGGTGGATGCACAGTAACAAGAAGAAATGGGGGGGAAGGTTAATATTTAATGGGTTCAGAGGTTCAGTTTAGAAAAATGAAGATGGTCTGGAGGTGGATGGTGGTGATGGAAGCACAATAACATGATATACTTAACCAACAAACTATATGCTGAAAATGGCAATTTCTATGTCTTGTACAACTTTTGCCACCAAAAAAAAAAAATTAAAATTTAAGTGAAAAATAGAGTTGTTGATCAGGATTCACTGTATGAGAAACATAGAGCAAGTGTCAGGCACACAGCAGACGTCCGAACATCCCAGCTGCTTTATTTCTCTCCTGCCTCTCTGGCTGCTTCAGTCTCTACCTGAGATGCTTTGAATGAGAACGTTCCCCATGCGCTCCAAGTATTTGGACATTTTTTCCCAGCGGGTGGCGAAGCATGTCACTGGGGCAGGCTTTGAGAGTTCTTAAGCTTGCCAGATTTCTAATCACTCTTTGCTTCCTGTGCCAGCTTGAAGCTGTGATCACTTGACTTTCTGCTCTGGCCATCTCTGTCACTATGCATCCCTGGACATTGGGGACTCTAATCCCTCTGGAATCGTAAGCCAAATAAACTCTTCTATAAGTTACCTTGGTCAACGTTTTATCACAGCAACAGAAAAGTAACTAATACACTACTGACAAGCTATTCAAAGTTTCTGACCTTCTGCTAGAGGGCAGCATGCCTCTGCAGGGACACTTCCAGTCCTGGCCTTATCTGCTACACACACACTTCCAGTCCTGGCCTTCTCTGCTGCACACATACTTCTAGTCCTGGGCTTCTCTGCTGCACACACACTTCCAGTCCTGGGCTTCTCTGCTGCACACACACTTCCAGTCCTGGCCTTCTCTGCTGCACACACACTTCCAGTCCTGGGCTTCTCTGCTGCACACACACTTCCAGTCCTGGCCTTCTCTGCTGCACACACTCTTCCTCCAGGCTGTAATGCATCCAGTGCAATGGAATGAAGATGAAGAAGCCACCTAATTTCTAAACTACAAAGCTGAGAGGACCACATAGAACATAAATGATTTTGTACTTTATTTCCTAGATACCTTGCTAACAACCTTGTCTCAGAACTAGGCTCAAAGGTTAATGCTACCATACAGACCTGACAGAGGTAAAAAAAAAAAGGAGGAAAGTTATCCTACTCTTCATAAATATTTTTACTTTAAAACAAGTGAGACTATTTTTCACCTCCATCCTTTAAAAAAATTTTACTATGAGCTGGAGAGATGGCTCAGCAGTTAAGAGCACTTAGAGAAGACCCAGCCCTGACATGGAAGCTACTAACAGCTTCTGTAACTCCAGTTTCCGGGGATTAAACAACCCTCTTCTGACCTCAGAGGATAACAGAAATATCTGTGGTGCACATACATACATACAAACACTCATACACATAAAAAAAGTAATGGAGGCCGGGCGTGGTGGTGCACGCCTTTAATCCAAGCACTTGGGAGGCAGAGGGAGGCGGATCTTTGTGAGTTCAAGGCCAGCCTGGTCTACAGAGTGAGTTCCAGGACAGCTGGGGCTACAGGGAGACCCTGTCTCAAAAAGACCAAAAAAAAAAAAAAGTAATAGATCTTTTTTAAAGTGTTTTATAGTCCCAAATATACATAAAAACATAGCTTACCCAGCTCAGTCTCCAGGTAGCCAGCAAGGTAGCAATTTGAGACCCCTTATTCTAAGACAAATTTTAAAAACCAGAGAAAGATACAGCTATATAGTGGCCATTACCATCTTGACACATTTTCTTTACTTTCTGAAGGTCTTTTTCTATCTTCTCACCTCCTTTCATTTATTCCCTTGAAACCAAATAATTTCCCTATTTTCCTTACCAAGGTCATTGTGTGGATATAATAAACACAGGAATATATAGCTTGGGGTCTGCCATGTATTCAGCTCTGAGATATATCTGTAGTCTTCATAGACCACTGCCTTGCTCCACTGTTAGGATCAAAAGGCACAAGCCCTGCTCCATTCCTTCTCCAGTGAGTTAAATCCCTTTCTATATATCCTGGCTTACTTTCCTGCCTGTCCCACTTTCTCCTAAATCACAGATGCCAAATTCAAGTGCCTAGTTAACAAATCTGTTAATGCAGAAGACTTCAAATATAAAGGCAAATACAGTAAATAGCTAAACTCAAACATTTAGAATAAGTACCAACTTCTAAATAAAAAATAAAAACACAAAACAATTATCCAGTGCTTGCATTGTTTATAGATGCAAATAAAAACAGTGCTAGATAGATTTGAATTGTAAAACATTAAGTAGGAATTATGATGCTGGTCATTCGAGCGTGCATTTGTGTGTGTGTGTGTGTGTGTGTATGTGTGTGTGTGTGTGTGTGAATGTTTGTGCATGCACGCACAAGCACTCCCTTGAATGTGGTATTAAACTTCCTTTTTGATGAGCCAGGAAGTTTTACCTACTAATGAGATTCATTCCTTGTAGTACTTCTCACCTGTGGCAAACCTGCCACATCTAATTTGTTTTAAAAGGAATTTTAATCACCCAATCAATCAAACCCATGACCTTCAGCCTTCACAGCCATTTCACGGTGGTCAAAATTGGCACTGAAAATTCATGTTGCAACAGGTCTGTTGTCCTCAAGCTCCAAAATGCCCACAACGGGAATATAATTTGAGCAAGGCCTCTCATTGATGGAAAAAATGATATGTGAAGTCTTTAAATTGTCTTCTGCCAAGACCCTTAATAAAAGTAAGTATCTACAATACCAGTAAGTAATAACTTTTGCACCACTGGGGTTTAAAGACTTAGAAACAATTCAAGTTTCTATACAGTGAAATCTAGTCTCTTTACCACAAAAGTCATGTGGCCTAGTTTGGGGTTTAAATAATTTATCTTCTCAATGCACAGAAGAGTTACAATCCCTCCCTGCCTCACCCTACCCCATCCACGCTGCTTTAACAATGTGGGTACCCGTCCTTCCTATTTCATCCTGTCAACAGACAAGGAAGCTTGCATCTTGCCTAGGCCAAAGCATCATGGATGGATCTGACGAGTACTGTTTATGCAAAGTCCTCCTCAGACTCATCAGCAGATCCTAGTTTACACTGTCTATAGGAATATATTTAAGGGGTGAGTGTGGAGATAGTTACATATGTAAGGGTGAGTGTGGAGATAGGTACATATATAGGGGTGAGTGTGGAGATAGTTACATATGTAAGGGTGAGTGTGGAAATAGGCACATATGTAAGGGTGAGTATAGAGATAGGTACATATGTAGGGGTGAGTGTGGAGATAGGTACATATGTAAGGGTGAGTATAGCGATAGGTACATATGCAGGGGTGAGTGTGGAGATAGGTAAATATGTAAAGGTGAGTGTGGAGATAGGTAAATATGTAGGGGTGAGTGTGGAGATAGGTACATATGTAGGGGTGAGTGTGGAGATAGGTACATATGTAGGGGTGAGTGTGGAGATAGGTACATATGTAGGGGTGACTGTGGAGATAGGTACATATATAGGGGTGAGTGTGAAGATAGGTACATATGTAGGGGTGAGTGTGGAGATAGGTACATATGTAGGGGTGAGTGTGGAGATAGGTACATATGTAAGGGTGAGTGTGGAGATAGGTACATATGTAAGGGTGAGTGTGGAGATAGGTACATATGTAAAGAGTGTGGAGATAAGTACATATGCAAGGGTGAGTGTGGAGATAGGTACATATGTAAAGAGTGTGGAGATAAGTACATATGCAAGAGTGAGTGTGGAGATAGGTACATTTGTAAGGGTGAGTGTGGAGATAGGTACATATGTAAGGGTGAGTGTGGAGATAGGTTATGAAACTAGAAAGAAGAGGGGAAAGGGAGGGGTTGAAGACACATGATATAAACACAGAAAAGAAACTACAGAGTAGAAATGTGCAAGGGAAGGGAAGAGTGACAGGGGAGAAGAATCACCAAAATTTTGCTTGAAAATGCCATAAGGAAACAGTATTTTGTATTGGAAAAAAAAAAAATGAAGTAAAAGCGTTTAAAGTAGGGGGCTAGAGAGATGGCTCAGTGGTTCAGAGCACTGGCTATTCTTGTAAAAGACCCAGGTTCTATTCCCAGCATCCACATGGTAGCTAACAACTGTCCATAACTCCAGTTCCAGGGAATCAGATGCCTTCTTCTGACCTCTGAGGGCACTGCACAATACAGGTACATTTACACCATGCAGGCAATACACTCCTACGTATAAAATAAAAATAATTTAAAAAGTTAATGTAAGAAATTTAATTAATCCCTTTAGTATTGGCTTCAATTTAGAATTTGATTCATATTATATATTAAAAAGTACTATCATGGGCTGGAGAGATGGCCTAGTGGTTAAGAGCGCCAACCGCTCTTACAGAGGACCCGGGTTCGATCCCCAGCACCCACATGGCGGCCAAGAACTGTCTGAAACTCCAATTCCAGGAGAACTCCAGTTCCAGGGGAATCCGAGACCCTCTTCTGACCTCCGCGGCATTGCATGACACAGGTGCACAAACTTGCATGTGGACAGTACATTCATACACATACAGAAATAAATAAAATTAATTTAAAAAAATTTAAAAAGTACTATCATAATGTTTTATTAGCATTTTCTTACATTTTTAACAATACTTTTATTGCAATTAAATTCAATCAGTCATCCAAACTGTCCCCTCTAGGGGCATGCCAATTTTACAGAGAATGTTGCAAATGGGGAAAATATACTTTTTCACAATATTGATGTCAAGACTTAAACATCTTCGAAGCTCAAGCCAAAATAAATGACTTAATGCTTTTGCTACAGTCATGGGATATAAGACAATAATTCTCAAGTGTCAGTTAAATCTTTTCAGGCTATATCTGTCGCTGTCTAAATTTGTACTTGTACATTTAAATGTAAATAGAATAACTACTGCCATTTGTAAAAGCCACATGGCGGCTGAGAACCGTCTTTAGCTCCAGTTCCAGGGGAATCCAACGCCCTCTTCTGACCTCCACGGCATTGCACGACACAGGTACACAGACCTGCATGCAGACAGTACATTCATGCACATATAAAATTAATAAAATTTAAAAAAAAAGCCACTTATTGTAACATCAGGAAAATGCAGCATCACATATGAGAACCATATAAAGTATACAACTTCAAAATAGTGTGAACAGTTTAAGTTATTGTAGAAGAGATCAAAGACACAGATTTATGTAAGGAGCAGCACCTTCAATTCATTTAGAACTCTTTCTACAAGTACTTCTAGGAGCAGCACCTTCAATTCATTTAGAACTCTTTCTACAAGTACTTCAAAGAACAGTATGTCTGTATGTGTCTGTGTGTGTGTGCACATGTGCGTTACAGAAGCCCTAATAGCATTGCTTTGATGATGGGGAAAAAAAATATTCATACACCAAGGTATTTAAAATTAGACCCAGCAAAGTAATGACACAAAAAAAGTACCTATTTTCTCCATCTATGTATTAGAAAGTGAGTAGAACATATTTGGGGGGGGGGGCTTACTAGGCTAGAACTCAGGTCCCCGTGCTTGGAAGGTGACTTTTTCTTTCTGTACCTTTCATGGTATCTTCATAAATGCCATGGAGGAGACTGTAATCTGCATGGGATGAGGGACTTGGATCTGTCCCAATCCTACATTTGACCCTTACATATTTCCAGTGCCTAGAGTACCTAGAACAGGGTCTGGAACCATACATGTGTTTACTAAACAAATGGGAAAATCTAGGTATATATTCAAAATGATACCTCAGGCATGTCCCAGACCAGCTGCCATCAACTTCCACAGGGTGAGAAAGCACATTTGGTAGGAAGAGTGTAGAACACGAGAGGAAGGACAGCCCTGACTCCACAACTACTGACTGGAAGGAAACATCAGAAGACAACAGCAAAACTCAGCACAGATGGCTGGAAAAGACATGAGAGACAAGCACCGGGCCCGGCAGAGAAGGAAAGCAAGACCCAGAGGGGCAAGAGCCTTGTCATAAGGTATAGCTGTGACACTGACAACTGGGAACAAACTACAAACATAAGGGATGTTCTGAGAACAAGGCAGGGTGAGAGGAAAAAGAAGACAGCTAGGAATGGTAGAGGAGGTATTAGAGGAAGACCTGGCAGACGCCGGAGCAGGAAGACCTGGCAGACGCGGAATGCCAACAAACGAGGCCGTCTACAGTCTGCTCCCATCCCTATTTGCTGCCTTCCATAGAGTGAATGGCTGTAAATGTCCCAAAGTATGACTACAAAACTCAAGCACCTCTTGAAGGCAAGGATTAGCCATGTGAGGCTCAGCAACTTAAGGAAGTCCTCATTGTAAAGAACTCGTAGTAATGCCAAGTTTCTAAGAGGCTTGCATGATCTCACCACTGGTGTCCACAGAACTATTGCTGATACAGACACTGTGAGGTACTACAAGGTCCTCCACGGAAGTGGCATGGATGTGCAGTGCACCAGCTCTTCTAGTGTACCAAGGAATAACCACAAGGTAGGTGAAAATGTGGGAGAAGCAAAGACTGAAAGTCCCCCCCCCACCAGCTGGTTGGCACCAGGTCAGGGTGAAAGTTAAGGTGAGGATGGAGACAGCAAGAGGAAGCAGACAATCTGAGAACGAGAGAAGAGCTGACACTGAAGGAGCAGGGCCTTCCGTGTGCTTTCTGAGCCTCAGAGCATGGAAGCAACCGGTGGAACTCCACTGGTTCTTTTCTTCTGCCCCTCCCAACACCATGGCTACTATAACACAAAGTCCACAACAAACGCCTGCAGCCCAACTACCCACAAGCTCTGAGGAAGCAAAGTCAGGTACCAGAACACCTTGAGTTCGCTATGCAAAATGTGCTAGGATACATGCAGAATGGGATCCACCAGACACAGGAAATACTTTGCTTTGCAAAGAATCACTGCCAAAGCCAAACTAATCCTCCCCCCACATGAAAGACATTGTAGGCCTCTTTACTTATAGAGAGCCTTTTGCTCAGGCTTAACAAGAAGCACCTATGAAGATAGGTACAGGGTGACAATCATGTCTGTGCAAGGCATAGGGCTGGACACAGAAGCCACAAGTGCAGCCTGCTCCCTGAGCCAAGTCAGGCTCTCTGTATCAGGGTCAGAAAGTAAAGGAGGTGCTCTAATTTGCTTTCAAATGCTGTGATAAAGCAGTCTGACCAATACTGAATTGGGGAGGAAAGGGTTTATTCATCTTACATCTCACAGGTCACACAGTTCATCACTTAGGGAGCCCCAGATAGGAACTCAGGGCAGGAACCTGTGGCAGGAGCTGAAGCATAGGCCAGGGAGGAACACTGCTTACCGGCTTGCTCCCCTGGCCCATGCTCCAACTGTTTTTTTTTTTTTTTGGTCTTTTCGAGACAGGGTCTCCCTGTAGCCCCAGCCATCCTAGAATTCACTCTGTAGACCAGGCTGGCCGTGAACTCACAGAGATCCACCTGCCTCTGCCTCCCAACTGCTTTCTTACACAATACAGCACCAGCTGCCCAGGGATGGCACCACCCACAGTGGGCTGTGGCCTCCAACAAACATGGCAACAGGCCAGTCCAGTGAAGGAAATTCCCCAATTAAGGCTCCCTCAACCCAAGTGTGTCAAACTGACATTGATGCTATCCAGCACAGGAGACCTCAGGACTTACCACTCTGAAAGATTCTGAAATGGTGACAAAATTAAGTTGGATATTATTTAGGATGTGAAAACCTCTCTCTGGCACTCACATACATACATACATTATAAACATAACTATAGTGTGTATACTGCATATAATTATGTATATTATATATCATATACATAAATAAGCTATACTTTATACATGCATACATACATTATAAAATATATATATATGTAATAAATACATATGCACCTTTATTTTCTACATACAGAGTAACAGAATAGTGGCATGGAAATGGAACAGTACTTTACAATCAGAATAGAAGTATAAACATAATGCCCTTACAGTAAGCCCTATAATGGTCATACATAAATACAGACAGTTGAACTATAATTCTATTCATAAAGGCACAGGTAGTTAGGACCCCTCACAGCAAACAATCCAATATTTCCTTTTAAAATGTACTAATGCAAGCCTACAAAAATTAAAACATATCTTTTAAAAAAGAATATAGGAATCTAGTATTTAAAGAAGAAAAGTAAAGTTTAGGTGTAGCCTAGACAGCTATCATACCTGACACACTGTTGTGTGAAAGGAGTGACGAACCTCAGCTACTAAGGAGAAAAATAACAACAGACCACTTTCCTGACACCCATGGAGCTCATGAACAATAAAGGCAAATGGGTAGGTAAAGGACTACTCATAATCCAAGATAGTGCCAGGAGCCTGTCTCAAATACAAGCATTGTGAGAGATATCCAAGCATGGCTGGCATAGTGTAACTGACATCAACATCTAGGAAAACAAGAATTCTCTCTGCCCTAAAGCTCTTAGCATGAAATTGATAAACAAGACACTGGAGCGGTATACCTAGTGGTGCAACCTTTACCCTGGGAGTAACTGTGAGAACTACCGTATTAAAACACGCCTTCATATTCCACTCCATGGTGACCTATAATTGCAAAACAGCTCTCAAAAGCGGCTTGCCCAAGACCTGTACAAGCCCAAGCCATACAAAAAACCCAGCATGCAAAGGCAAGTGGGCAGAGGGCCCCAGCCCTAGCTGAGGAGCTATTGCTATTTGACAACTGCTGGGAGACAGTTCTCTTTGAGAGCATGATGATTGGTAGGCTAACAAAGCTACAGGATGCGGACTCACATCCAAGAGCATTTGGAGAACACAAATTAGACTACATTAGCCTTAAAAATAAACTAGATGAGAGATGGCCTAGCGGTTAAGAGAGCTGATTGCTCTTACAGAGGACCCGGGTTCGATACCCGCACCACATGGCGGCCGAGAACCGTCTGTAACTCCAATTCCAGGAGAACTCCAGTTCCAGTGGAATCCGACACCCTCTTCTGACCTCTGCGGCATTGCACGACATGGGTGCACAAACTTGCATGCAGACAGTACATTCATACACATACAGAAATAAATAAAATTAATAAAAAAATTGAAAAAAAAATAAATAAACTAGATGAAACAGCCGGGCATGGTGGCACACGCCTTTAATCCTAGCACTCGGGAGGCAGAAGCAGGCAGATCTTTGTGAGTTCAAGGCCAGCCTGGTCTACAGAGCGAGTTCCAGGACAGCTGGGGCTACAGGGAGACCCTGTCTCAAAAAGACCAATTAATTAATTAATTAATTAATTAATAGCAGCTGAACAGGAGACAAACATCTTAAGAAAAACGTTCACAGGACATCAGATGTGTCTTCAGGAATGACACCCCAGCCTTTGCATCAGCACGGGCCTGTGTCCCTGCACTTGGACTTGCCTCCCATCTCTTCCTGTGGACCCCTCTGTCTAGCAGGTCTCAAGGCTGTCAATTTCCTGCCTCCCCTCCCAGGTGATGTTCCCTGCGCAGCCCCTGCATGCAGTGCTTCTCACCCCTGCTTCAACAGCCCAGGCTTGCCTCCACGCCCTTACCTCCTTAAGCCATGGCCTCCTATGCTGCATCAAGTTTCTCAAAAAAGAACTCTGTATTCATTGCCCTCTCTCATGCCCATTTTGCCTCTCAGTGACCTGGCATCTCAGATACATATGGACATTTAATATGTACTAGAGACAGGATCATTAAGACAATGTTAAATTTTGAAAGCAATGGAGAAGCTGGCTGGATTGGAGAGAATGAGTTTTAGACACATTGTACTTGGGGTAGAAGAAAATGCTAAGTGATGTGTGAAGGAGATTTCAGCCTCAGTGCTAAGGAAGTACTGGATACAGGGAAGCCAAGGGCAGGAGGCTCTGGGAAGACAGATGTTCTGCAGGGAGGACAAATCCACCAAAGAGCAGAGTGCTCAGCTCTCAGCATCAGAGACTGAAGGAGAACATTACAAGCTGAAGGAAGAGAAATGGTCAGAACATGAAATGCCACTCAGAGTCAGAGAGGGTGAAAGACTATGAATGGGGAGAAGGCACTGACCACTGGGAAGCCATTGGCAAACTTGGGAAAGTTGTTTCAATGCAGAATCAGATATAATTCATACATTCTTTTTTTGTCTTTCTTTCTTTCTTTCTTTTTTTGAGAAAGGGTCTCTCTATAGCCACAACTGGCCTGGAATTCACTATGCAGACTGGCTGACCTCAATGTCAGAGATCTGCCTGCCTCACCTTCCTTCAAGTACCAGGATTAAAGATGTGCACCACCATGCTTGGCCCAAATCATACATTCTTAAGTGCTGCTTGTGAAGTCTATGCAAAAACTACAATACACACACACACACACACACACACACACACACACACACACACACAGAGTACTGGAGAGACACTCAGCATTTGACTGCTCTTGCAAAGGACCAAGTTGAATTCCCAGCATCTACATGGTTAC
Organism: Rhizomys pruinosus; assembly: GCA_009823505.1. Lineage (NCBI taxonomy): Eukaryota > Metazoa > Chordata > Mammalia > Rodentia > Spalacidae > Rhizomys > Rhizomys pruinosus. Next base: position 237,909 of record VZQC01012365.1, read on the forward strand.
TGAAACTGTCCAAAACTCCAGTTCAAGGGGATCCAACACCCTCTTCTGACCCAACAATACACTCATACACAAAAAGTAAAAACAAATATTTAAAAATACACAAATGCTGCAATATGATAGGAGAACAAGGAACATTAACAGCCACACATAGGAAAATTCTAATAAGAATTCATTCTTCAAATTCATCCTTTGACTCAGAGAAAAATAATTATCCACTCTCTTAGCCCTCTAAAGGTATCTGACAAAAGCCGACAGTCACTTGTGATTAAAACAAATAAGACTTTAAAAATGCAAAGACATGACAGTTACCTTAATATTAACCCAATGCATCTACCAAAATCCCATGAGAAAACCCTGCAGTAGAAAGCACTCCATAGTCCAGCTTCTGAATACTAAAGTAAGAATAACTGAACGTGGTTGAGGATCCATGTTCAGTTCCCAGGACCCATCCAGTAGCTCAGAACTGTCCCTGCCTCCAGTTCCAGGGGATCCAATACCGTCTTCTTGCCTCTGCTGGCACTGCATGCACAAGTGCACTTACATACATGCAGGCAAAACACTCATACACATAAAACAAAAACAAATACATCCAAAAATTTAAAGCATACTAGGAGACAATTTGGGAATATCCATCTCATGATAAAGGCAGATATCTTTTAGTCAGCATTCCTTTTCACAGAAGATGTGAAACTTCAAACAGATCTATTGAGAACAGAAAATAATGCATATGCAAGGACATTCCCTAAGTGAAAAATACAAGAAATATTTATTTGTGTTTCTAGGGATGAGCTAAGTAAGAACGAGGCTACTCCTCATGTACTGACAGGTCTCCAACTATCAAATGATCAAAAATGGGGAGGAATATTGATGTGTGGCTCGATAGTTGACACTGTTGGACTATGTATGCATAAGGAAATACAAAAGAGCAGTGAGAGCAAAAAGACAGTGGGAGGAAGGCTCACTCATGACACATGCATTCACACCTTTAGGAAGCTACAAATGCACTGCAACCTAATGGTCTGACAGTCACTCTCAACATTTGCCCTTTCTCAGCCCCTACACTGGGTCAGGTGGTAAGGCCTCTATCTCTGCCATCTCTACATCACTGTGGCCCTTGGTTTCTCTCACTGGAACTGACACAATGTAACGATCCTCAGCACCTTCCTCCCAGGTAACTAAACAACCTTTCATCACTCTCCTCTTAAATAATCACCTTCTCTGATTCCACCTATGCACCAATCCTAATCTAACTTTAAAAAAAATATGTCTAGTCACAGCTTACAAAGACCAGGGTTCTACTTGGCCTGCCCAAGCGCTGCACAGTCCAAGTCTCTTTATTCTGCCAGGGACTGCATCCCACATACTCCAGCTAAACAGAACAAACCTAGCTCCTCCTACCACCAAGCCTACACTGCCCTGCTGTTGTCCATCAGGGCTGTGTCACTTCACACATGCTTCTGAACCCAACAACACTGCTAACAGTCTATGGCCCTCCTCACCAGGACTATCACCTACTCAGGAGCTTTTCCCTGATGCCCATTCATGGTGACACTCCTTCTTCTAAATGCCACAGCCTGTGTGCTTACACAGTGCTGAGCACAGTGCTTTCCAGGCCCAGCCACTGCCCCTTTCCCCTAGGTACCCAGGCCAGGGTCTCCGCTCTGTTCTTGAGTCTTCAGAACTGAAAGATGTGCCCACAGCAACCCAGAGCAAGGCATCTGGGAAAGAGAACTCTTTGTTTCAAATTCCAAAAGTTACTATTGCTCATTAAATGACCACAAAGCCATCTTAAATTCATGGATTCAAATGGAGCAGTTTGCAGGGAGACTTGCTGACATTATACTGATAAACTAGATGATTTTTTTTTAAGTGGAACTGACTTTTTGCCTTTCTCAGTAGAAACTGGTAAAAAGTTTGAATACCAAGCATATAGTCAAGAAAGCTGTCGATCTTACCACCTGTCACTTAAAAGTAATTATCAAGAATTATTGTTTTCTTAAATGAGCGAGATGATCAGACTCAGGGTGAGCATGTAAGGTTAGTGATGGCCAGAAGCGGTGACTAAATTGGATGGCTCCATAACCTTAATAAGAAGTGTCTCCCATTTCCAGTATGAGGCAATTAGCAGGCTGCAGTTTAAAGGACATGATCCCTGAAGACACTCAGGTATCAGCACCATATATTGGCCTGGACATCGACTAGCGACACGAGCTGAAGCTCCATGACCAAGCTGACAGACAATGTATAGAACAGTTATCAAAAGCAGGGAGTAGGGGAAATGGAATCATTGTCTAATGGGTTCAACCCTTCAGTCTCAGATGATGAAAAAGTTCTGGAGAAGGCACAGTAGTGATGACTACTCAACGTCAGTGGATTTAACATCAGTGAATAGCACATATAACACTAGTTAAAATGGGGACTGGAGAGATGGCTCACTGGTTAAGAGCACTTTCTACTCTTCCAGAGGACTTGAGTTCAGTTCCAGCACCCACATGGTGGCTAACAACCATCTGTAACTTCAGTTGCAGGGGATGTGACACCATCTTCTGGCCTCTGCAGACCCTGCACACGTAAGTAAAACAGTCATACACATAAAAAACAAAAATAAAATCTTTTTTTTAAAGGGGGGCTAGAGAGATAGCTCAGAGGTTAAGAGCATTTGACTGCTCTTGCAGAGGACCTGGGTTTGATTCCCAGCACCTACATGGTGGCTAACAACCATCCTTAACTCCAGTTCCAGGGGAATCCAACACCTTCCTCTGACCACCACGGGCATTGCACAACAAGGGTGCATGGACACACATGCAGGCAGGATACTCATGCACCTAAATAAAAATAATAAAACAAATCAAAAAAGATTTTTTAATAAAAATGGTAAATTTCACATTGCAAATGTCTCACCACAACAAAAATACCATGAAAATAGCTTTAACATTTTATTTTTTTATTTATCTTTATTTTATGTATATGTGTATTTTGCCTGCATATGTATAAGTACACCTATGTCATGTAATGCCAGAGGAGGGCATTGGATCTCCTGGAACTGGCTGTTAGCTGTCAAGTGGGTGCTGGGAACAGAAATCAGGTCCTCTGCAAGAGCAGCCAGTGCTATTAACTGCTGAGCCAATTCTCCCTAACATATTTTTAATATAGAAAAGGTACAAATAAAGGTTCTTTTTATTTCTGATTTCAAGACTTGAGACAATATATCAAAACAGCAGCTTAAGTCTAATATTTCAAATCTATTCTAAGTTTATTCTATTCTTCATCGGTCTTACTTTCAGTTGTGAGGTGCTAATGTATTATTCAGTTTAATGTAACAATTGTTTTTGAAATTATATTCTTCCCCCAGATCAATCCACGCCAGTCATCACACTCCACCTTAGAGGATGATAACCCACACAAAGGAAACGGCTTGACTGCAAAGTAAATCCAACCTTATTTCCTAAAGCATCATCCCTCCAACTGAAGCCCAGCATGGCTCCAATTTAATACAACATAATTAAAATAGAAATAAATAGAAAAAAATTGCAGAAAGAAAAAAATCATAAACTGTCCCACATAGACATAAAAGCTATGTGTTTCTCAAGTAAACCATAAAGGATTCCAACTATGCATTTCTTTTTTTTTCTAAAAAATATCTTTATTTTTAGTTTTTTTTAAAAACAAAACAAAACAAAAAAAAACACCAATGCCCAGCCACCAAAGCCTGATTGTGTTGTGCGGGCGGCCAGCAGGCGCCATCCAACACTAGTACCATATAGAGAGGAACTGCGTGCATGAACAGAAGGTGAGCCAGTGGCGCACACTCCCTGTGCCCAGCCGCAAAAGTCCATCTGTGTTGTGCAGGCAGCCGGCTGGCGGCCAACCTCCGCAGGTGCCATCCAACTCTAGGACCATAGAGAGGAACTGCGTGTGTGGATAGAAAGCCAGCAGCACACACTACCTGTGCTGGTGGGGACCAGTGCGTGGGCCAAAGGATTCAAACACCACCACCACCACCACCACCACGACCACCACCACACCACCCTGACACACACACACACCCCACCTGCTCAAGCTACTAATTCTGAGGTGGAAAGTGTAAACTGCTGGTGCTGCGGTTAAAGCAGTTGGGAGGATACAGTAGTGTCAGTGATTGGAGGCTGCACAGCCAAAAATGACAAAGAAACCAACAGGAAGCAAACTGAGTAACCAACCAATCCCCCATAGCAACATTTGAGATTAGCAACAGAAGGCAAACAAATAAACAAAGGGGGGAAAAACAACAACAACAATACACATGCCAAAAACACAACGGGAAAAAAAAAAAAAACAATATGGGAAAAGCTCAAAATAAATCCCCACCGAACCCAACCACTCCTGTAGAAGATCCCAACAACGAGATCTCTCTGGAAGGGAACCAAGATACCAACCTTAGAAGAACAACTGTAGACATTCAAAGACTATAAAGAACAAATCAGAGAACTAAAGGGAGAGAATGAAAAAACTCATAAAGGAACTAGAAGGAAAGAATGATAAACTCCAGAAAGAACTAAAAGGAGAGATTGATAAACTCAGAAAAGAACTAGAGGAAGAGAAATACAAACTCTGAAAAGAGCTAGAGGAAGAGAAATACAAACTCCGAAAAGAACTAGAGGGAGAGAACCACACACTCCGGAAGGAAGTGGAAACACTGAAAAGATCTCAGGCTGAAAGGAAAAAAGAAACTGACCAGCAAAGCAAGGAGCTACAAGAAAAGAATGAAAAGCTCCAAAAGGAAGTGGAAATACTGAAGAAATCGCAGGATGAAACAAAAAAGGAAATGGAACATTCATCCAATCAGCAGGAAAGGATGGGAAAAAGCCTTAGAAGCAGAATGGAAGAAGCAGAAAAAAGAATATCAGACCTACAGGATAACACAGCACAGCTAGAAACCTCAAGTAAAGATTATGAAAAATTTAAAAAAACACAAGAGTGGAACAAATGTGGGACACTATGAAAAGACCAAACCTCTGAATCATAGGAATAGAGGAAGGAAAAGAATCCCAAGAGAATGGTATTGATCAGATCTTCAACAGAATAATAGAAGAAAAATTCCCCAAACTGAAAAAAGACAAACCCATAGAAATACAAGAAGCACATAGAACACCAAATAGACTAGATCAGAAAAGAAATTCCCCATGTCATATCATAGTTAAAACACTAGATGCTCAAAACAAGGACAAAATACTGAAAGCCACAAGAGAAAACAAGTTACATACAAGGGGAAACCCATCAGAATCACACCTGACTTCTCAGTGCAAACCATGAAAGTCAGAAGAACATGGACCAAAGTATTCCCAGTACTAAATGACTTTAGATGCCAAGCCAGATTATTATACCCAGCAAAAATGTCAATCATAGTTGAAGGAGAAAGAAAAATCTTTCAGGATATAAACAAAATGAAAGAACACATGTCAAAAA